>APFE030734831.1:141554-232253 GCA_000404065.3 Pinus taeda | reverse complement strand
CTATGGCTGGTTTATTTCCATTTCTGGTTGTAAACATATTTCAGTATTTTCCATTAATGAAATGAAGTATTATTTCCGCTGCATCTTTGTGTATATGGTTATCTCTGTATTTTTTTGTGTTCCTGCTTAAGTCCAGCATGCTTGCTAAACATAGCTCCGCGAGGATTCCATTTGTTTCCCAGTTATAAGTGGGCAATCTTTGTATACATGACCAACCTCATGGCACCTCCTACAGTGGAAGGGAATTCCCTCATAGTCTAGTATCTTCCACCTTACAATTTCCCTGATCTGTAGCTGCTAGCTCTCCACCAAGCCTTCGCGGGTGTCCAAGTGCACCAATATTCTAGCTATGGCCAAGCACCCAGTTTCATTGTACAATTTTTCGTGGCCTAGATAAACACCCAAATCATCCCCAATACACTTGAATATTTCCTCTGCCCAAAATTGCAGCGATATTCTAGAAAGCTACACCTAAATCAGGCCCACCCCCATTTTTTCCTTCTCCGGATCGAAGAGGGGCAACCATCTCTTGAGGAGCATAGGCATCATCTCAATGTGCCAATATCTGGTTAAAACCCAATTGACAGGTTTCAGGTGCAGGAAAATAAGAGTGAACCATCCGCTGGACATGATGAGCACTACAGGCAATTGTTCCATCAAATATCCCCATATCTTCGTTGTCCACCACTTTAGGCATGTCAGTGTATAGTTTCAGCCCTTGAACTTTCCAAGCAAAATTGTGCTCTCAGTTAGCGCCACTTAAGCCATACTAATACCTTCACCAAAAACCAGTAGTCGACCCTATTACAGATCCATTTGGGCACATCAACCCCAACTTACAGATCAGTGCTATTAGGGCCCATCAAACCCTAATTCATTTGTTACATGCCCTAGATGAAGTCAATCATCAGAATGCCTCCTTCCCAAGAGATTCCATGACTGAAATCATCCAAAAACTGCCTCTAAGAAGATCAGCATAGGCAGGCCTTTATCAGGGTGCACTGCAGTGCAGTCTAGTACATTGCCAGGGTGCATTGCAGCGCACTTGAGCCCTCTTTGGCCTGCGTTGGGCGAATTTGAGCAAAATTTCATTGGGTTTTGGGAATATTCTTATCCTTTGGATGCCTCTAGAAGCTTCCCAAGTTTATCTACTCCTTTGGGCTCAAAATTGGATGAGGGAGGAGTTAAGGAACATCAATCCCTTTATCCCTTCCTCCATGGAACTAAATCCTATGTTTGGGAGGGCATTCATTATCACCATTTTTGGTATAACTTCCTTCATTCACCTATAAAAAGACCACTCATCTAAGTGATCAGGGGCTGGAAATCATTGAATTATAGGGAGATGCTGTTAGTATGAGACTTGAGTTGGTTTCAAGTATTGTAATGATTTCAAAATGTCTTGCTTGTTATGAGGAGAGGATGGGATTGAACTGGAGGAGTGACACTAAATCAAGCAAATTGGGTTATAACTCTTCCTTTTACTAACAAATTGTTCAAATCTTTTTCCATATGTTTGTATTGTTCATTGATGCTTTCATATGTGTATTATGAACTTGATTCCATTCTATGTTTAATCAATAGATCATTATCATATGTATTGATCGATTTTTGTCTCTGTCTGTGTGCAGGTAATTTTCAAGCAGATTAAGTACGAAAAGTAGCGACAAAATTGGTCAAAGGAGATAAGGAGTAAGAAAAAGCTACAGGTAGGCTTCTTACTATCTTATTTAATCTATTGGTTATAGAAAAGGTAGAGAATGCTTTGCATTGTTGTTCTAGACTTAGCTACTAGTCTAGGGGTTTAAGCGTTTATCCGTAGACACTAAAACTTCCCAAAATAAATTGGCGACTCCGCTGGGGAAAGATTATCCATCTTAGTAGATTATCAGCCTCTTTAGACACCTTGACATATTTTACTTGTTGTAATTCAGCCTTTTGCATTGAATTTTGGTCAAAATTTGAGGTCAGATGACTCTTGAGTGGCCTCACAGGAATCAGTGCAGGCTAGCCTTAGAGATAGTGCATTGTAATGCACCCTCCAGTTAGAGACAATGCACTACAGCGCAGTTACTCCCTCTTTAGCCTGCGCTAATCTTCTTAGGGTCAAATTCCCACCCTTGGAATTAAATTTTTTGCCAAAATTCTTTTGATTGCTTGTTTGTTGATTGTAAATGGATGTCATGTCTCAAAAAATAGGTTTTCATCTCCTTAGCTGGCCCTACTTAGACTAGGATTGATAAATGTTTCTTATGTATTTACTTTGTCACTTTCAATCTATAATCAAAAGTTAGTGTTTTGGTTGATTGATCTTTGTCGAAAGAAAGTGTCGTAAAATCGTCTTTTGCTTCGAAAATTGAATTGTCTTAAAGTCTTCATTCATGAAAGGTCGATTGATTGATGTGTGCATATGATTAATATTTTCGTTGAAAGTGTTGTAATTCCTCATTTCTTTGAAAACGAAAGTGTCGTAAAGTCTTCCTTTCCTTGAAAATAATTTGTCGCAAAATCGTCATTTTTATGAAAAGAGTTTATTGTTCGATTGTGCATTAGTTTTCCTTTTTGTTCATTCACATTAAGGGAAATCAAAAACAAATACATGCATGTTGCATTGAAAAAGTTTGTGAATGCTTGAAAGAAATAGCTAGGGAAATTGCATTAGTTGTGCTCTTTGCTCTTTGTCAAAGAAATCTGATTGCTCTATCCCTAAGTAGCTAGGATTTTCATCGTTAAATTGAATGAAAAGAATGCTTATCATATTAGTTGCATTTTAGGAATTGAAAACATACATCACGTGTTGAATCTTGAAAGGCAAATTCTAAAGAAGATAAACTTAAAATTTATCTGAATTTACCTAATGGAGCATTGTCACCTAACGAAAAATATTTAGAGGTCTAGACTAGAGGCATGTTCTGGAATCGTAAAACAAGGCAGTTGTTGCTAACTTGTCTGCAATACATCCCGAGTGTGATACCTCATTCCACGTACGTGAGTATATCATAGCTTGTCCACGTACATTCGGCTATATAGGGCGGTATTACAGTACGTAAAGTATATGGGAATGCTCTCACTTTGCGGTTTTGCATTAGACAACGCTTATACGAATTTGGCCTCCACATACTTTCGGGTATATATGGGAGGACAAAACTAGGTTGCTATCCATCCTTAGGTAACCAAGTCGGCTGCCTTATACACTATGATACACCAAACACAGCATTCGGGGAGATTGTCTGCCTGTATTTCTTAGTTCGCCAAGAGGTATTCTGCAGTTCACAGTTGCTTGGTAAACCTTTTGCCTAGATTATCTCTGTTTTGTTTTGTTATGTTACTTTGATTAAATAAAATTAATTGACCGCAGATAACATCATCCACGCTCGCTCCTTAGTTGATCTTAGGTTGAAGCATATGGCGACAAATCCAGAGTCCACCGATCAAGGAATTTCTTTTGATGGGAATCCTAGTCCTTTTCCTTCTTTTGGAAATATTGGTGCTCCATATATGGCTACATTGTCCCTTCCGGGATTTACCATTGGCTTGCCAGTATGGTTGTTTTCAACCTCCTTGGTTCAAAATGTCATGATTTCTCTACAACCGAGTACACCTCCAACTGGAAAAAATCAACCTCCAGTTGATCCTAAAGTTGACCCTTTGCCTTCTTCCTCAGTTGTTTCTTCCTCCCTTTCTTCCTTTTCGCCTAGTGAAAGTATTGGTACTAGTAACCAGGTGGCTAAGAAGAAGAAGAAAGGGAAGAAGAATAAGAAGAAGCAAATGCAGCAGAGGAGCAACCAAGCAACCATTGTTTTGAATGCAACATCTGATGAGAAACTGTCCGTCAGGCCTCACAAAGTTCGATATCCATGGAAACTTTATGCAGGAGACCATCTTCTTCAAAATTGTCCTGCTATTGCTCAGATCTTAGAAGAATGGTCTTCTCGTTCATATCATCCTGTGTCATCAACTTTTGGAGATCATGTTGGTGACACACCATCAACTAGTGGTAGTAAATTTCATGGAAAGAAGGGAAAAGCTAAGTTTCCATGTAGGTTATGTGAAGGGAATCACCCCATTCACCTTTGTCCCTATCTGGATGAAGCCAAAAAGGTGTTGGATAACCGTCCTGCTTCACCGCAGTGACTTCCATCTGGTTACAGGAAACTCTCCCTAAATCCTTCACTAGTTGATGAATTGACTGACCAAAATCAACTGTCAGTCAAACCCACTCTCTCTGAAAGTGAATCCTATGAGTCTATACCCGACCCAAATCAACCGGTCAAGGTAACAGTTGACCCGATTTTACCTTCAGTAAATCATACCATTCCCGAAGAGAGTGAATATGATACCACTCAGGTTCTTTTTGTTTCTTCAGATTCTAATGAGCTTAGGGGCAGTCTTCCTGTTCTATCAAGATTCCTCCCTAGTGGAATCTATGAGCTTGGGGGCAGTCCTCCCCAATGTAGTCGCCAATTTATTTGGGCAATTTTAGGGTCTACGAATAAACGCTTAAACCCCTAGACTAGTAGCTAAGTCTAGAACAACAGTGCAAATCATTCTCTACCTTTTTTATAACCAATAGATTAAATAAGATAGTAAGAAGCCTACATGTAGCTTTTGCTTACTCCTTATCTCCCTTGACAAATTTTGTCACTCCTTTTTGTACTTAATCCTATTGAAAAGTACCTACACACAGACAGAAGACAAAAACCGATCAAAGCATATGATAATGATCTACTGATTAAACATAGAATGGAATCAAGTTCACAATACACATATGAAAGCATCAATGAACAATACAAACATATGGAAAAAGCTTTGAACAGTTTATTAGTAAAAGGAAGAGTTACAACCTAATTTGCTTGTTTCAGTGTCACTCCTCCAGTTCAATCCCATCCTCTCCTCATAACAAGCAAGACATTTTGACATCATTACAATACTTGAAACCAACTCAAGTCTCATACTAACTGTATCTCCCTATAATTCAATTATTTCCAGCCCCTGATAACTTAGATGAGTGGTATTTTTATAGGTGAATGAAGGAAGTTATGTCATAAATGGTGATAATGAATGCCCTCCCAAACTTAGGATTTAGTTCCATAGAGGAAGGGATAAAGGGATTGATGTTCCTTAACTCCTCCCTCATCCAGTTTCGAGCCCAAAGGAGTAGATAAACTTGGGAAGCTTCTAGATGCATCCAAAGGATAAGAATATTCCCAAACCCCAATGAAATTTCGCTCAAATTCACCCAGCACAGGCCAAAGAGGGCTCAAGTGCGTTGCAATGTACCCTGGCAGTGTATTGGACTGCACTGCAGTGCACCCTGATAAAGGCCTGTCTGCACTAATATTCTTAGAGGCAGTTTTTTGATGATTTCAGTCATGGAATCTCTTGGGAAGGAGGCATTCTGATGGTTGACTTCATTTAGGGCATTTAACAACTGAATTAGGGTTTGATGGGCCCTAATAGTATTGATTTGTAAGTTGGGGTTGATGTGCCCAAATGGATATGTAACAGACCCCTCTCACGAACCTTTGAGCACTTGGGTTTTTTCCCCCTCCTGACCTGTGTTTCTGAGTTATGGGCTACTGCTCGCCATCCACTTGATGATTGTCGTCTGAGTCTAAGGCTTTGTTTTCCTTGGGGCCTAATTCTTGCCAAGTGATACCATCGAAGCACTCTGATGTGAGAGTTATAGTAGTAAACCCCGGAGATGGGAATTCAATGGCAGTAGTCCCGGGAGTGCAAAAAAGATGGTTTATTCCACCATTATTGTCCACAATCGTTCCATTCTCGCCCCTCGCAGCCACCCCTGAGTTCTCCTGAACATTTTTCTCAATACCCTACTGATTGTGAGTCCAATACAATAGCTGAGAAGGTGATGGAATGTTCAAAAAGGGTAGTTCCTATTCCACCCCCAGGTTGAGTAAACCCTCGGTCACCGTTGCTTCTGATTAATTAAACCCTAACCCTTGTAGGGTTATTTCCATGTCCTCCATTACCGAGGAGTGAACAACAACTTAGCCGTATGGTGGTATATTTTATTCCGATGAGTTCCCTCTACCAAACAGATGTTTGCTTCGACCTATATTTCTGAAGGGTCCATGGTGTCAGATGAATAATATATAAGCTCTTCATCCATGCATAAACATCGTTCTATCTACCAATTGTTGTTCCGAGCAAGTGATCACGAGCCCCCCCAACAAGCGCTAACTCCGACCCAGTATCCGCCAAAACTAACATTGTTACCCTATTGTTACCTTAAATCCCTCAAGTTTAAACAAAGATGATAGAATCCGTGGCAAGGAAGCCTGAAGTTTCAGGTCTCCAAATTGTTGCCCACCAAAACAAACCGTTAACAGTTACAACATTATATGAGAAAGGTGAAGACCCGCCCCGATGCACCCATGAAAACACACTTCACGATTAAACTGCACTGTCGTGACCGTCGACCAAGGATTTCTACCCTACACTAAACCCTAGTTCCGTCGTGTTTGCCCCCAGTCTTGACCTCCTTCCCCCCTCATTGTCGATTTTTGTTCCTGTTATAAATGTCCATTATTATCATCCAGGTACTAGCTACTATGTAGCCCTTGTTTTATTTTTTTTTTTATTTTTTTATTTTTTTCCTTAATTAACTGATGATTTTTTGGGGGATTTTTTTTTATTTTCTTATATTATAATATATTGACCATTTCAAATAACTGATAAAATAGTTATAATACTATAATTATGACTTTTTGGATTTTTTATAACTTAATACATTCACCATTTCAAATAAATGGTAGATGTTTATTTTTAGAATAATATAATAACATATTGACCTATTGTCTAATCAAACATCTATAAATCTTAATTAAAATATTTTATTTTCCTAATGCCTATTTCGGGAACTGGATGCATCTCCGTTATTTAAACAAATTGATATACTGGTTTTTTCACCTTTGTCTTGAGGATGAACCACATCAGTTAGTTCGAAACACCAACCAACAACTTGAAATGTGATTAATCTGAAAGACATTATCAAAAAAATTAATATTATTTTTAATTTTTTATGTTTTTTTATTATCTCATTTGGTTTTTTTTCGCTTTTTTTGGTGTTAATTTTTTAATTTTTTTTCCTAAATTATGTTATTTTGGAAATATTTTCTTGTATTTTTCATTTTTTTAATTCTTAATTTAAAATAAAAATGTTTTTTCTTTTTTTTTTTTTTACTTTTATGAGTTAATTTATTTATAATTTTAACATTTTTATGTTTATAAATATTTTTTTGTGATATATATATATAATTATATATATATATTGCAAGGTTTGTATTGATCCTCGACTAGCAATTTGACTCCATTATGTGTCAATTTCTTAGTTGATTTTTATGTTTTTAGTGTAATGGGTTGAATTCCCCTACACAATGTGTCAATTTGATGGTTGATTTTTATATTTTTGTTGCAATGTGTCAAGTTGTCTTAGGCTAAGATTTTAAATCGTTATATTTTTAGCATTTAAAAAAGAAATTACTCTTGATATAATCACTGTTTCATTCAATGTTCATTTTTAAAGTTTTTTTAGTCATATAAATTTTCCATAATGTCATGGTTGAAATATGATGAAAACTTTAGTTTTTTTGTAGTCATGATATTTGGTTTTATTTCCATACTTGAAAAATTGTCAAAATTTAAAAGTTTTTTTGAGTCATGATATTTTATCTTTAATGATATGGTTGAAAACAATTATAAGTATTTTATCTTTAACACCATCGCTGGAAATTGTTGGAATTTTAAGGTTTTTCATAGACGTGATATTTTATCTTTAATGTCATGCCTGAAAATTGTTGGAATTTTAAGGTTTTCATAGTCATGATATTTTATCTTTAAAGTCATGCCTGAAAATTGTTGGAATTTTAAGGTTTTCACAGTCATGATATTTTATTTTTAATGTCATTGCTAAAAAATGTTGAAAATTTACCCCGAAAAGACGTTATTCCAGCGTCAACATTTTTCGTTTTTATGGTTTTTTGCGCAAATAAAATTGGTTTTAACTATGATTTTTTAAAAATATTGAAAAAACATCCCCCAAAACAAAAATGTCAACGCAGCATCAACACTTTTTGATTTCGAGCTATTTTTTCATGTTTTAGGGTTTTTTTTTTACTAGACTTCTCGTTTTGAGTTCACGGTTCTCGTTTGATTAGTAACTTTGTTATGTTTGTATATATATACATTTGTGTGTGTATAGAGAGAGAGAGAGATGGCATGGAGTATGCCATAAAATTGCTTTTGTTTGGCTAAGAGCTTCTCTTCATTGGTTGGTTTGTAAACCAACCAAGGAAGACAAGTTCTTGGCTAAGTAGAAACAATTTTTAAGGCATATTCTATGCCACACACACACACACACATATATATAAACCAACCTAGATCTATCTTAACTCTAGATCCATCAAGCGCCAAGACGGATCAAATCTCTCAAGGTACAAACCTCTTTTTTTAGTGCAAAACTTGAGGAAAGGTTTGCATGTTTGATAGATCTGAAGTTAAAATGGATCTAGGTTGGTTTAATTTTTTTTTTCTTTTTTTTTCTAATCCCTTGAAGCTAGTATTATCTCTCTTTTTCTAGTATGATTAAAAATTTAGTTTTGTGTTTGGACTACTCGTAGCAATATTTTTCCCTTTGGATAGTTTCCTCTAATATTATTGGCTCATCAAACTCAATCCTTTCTTGATAAGCTTGCAGTAACCCGACTGAGGTGACTTTGAATCTTCACCTTCTCATCTATGATATATGGTACATACCTCAACAAATCTAAAAATGTGCTAGTGTACTCATCAACTGTGAGTTTCCCTAGCTTATGCTCATGGAATTATTTAACTTTTCTATCATAATATCTTTCAGACAAGTACTTCTCACGAGAATATTTCTAAAATTCTCTCCATGACAGTTCCTTCTCCCTAATGTTCCTAAAATTTCTCAAATCCTCCCACCATATGTCAACTTTTTGTTTCAAGCTGAAATTGGTTACTCTAACCTTCATGTTTTAAGAGTAGTCATGCACTTTGAAGTATTTCTTCATTCCCAAGAGTCAGGCTTCTTCCTCTTTAGCATTCTTTACCTCTCCATCGAAGGTAGGGGGATTTGCTTTCTTGAACTCTTTTGACATTGAGCTCTTCTCAATTCTCCTTTAATGATGGTGACTTATGGTTGTAGTGTCTAATGGCTAGTCATGGTTGCTTAACTCTCTTTCCAGAATGCTGAGTGAAATTTCTCCTCTCACTACATCTTCAATTGCTTTCCTATGTTGTTTTTATTGACTTGTTGCCTTCTTCCCTATTGGTCTCCAATCCTTGCTTTTGGATCTTTGATGGGATTTGCTTGTATTTGTTCATGCCTAGATAGTTGGAACCTAGTTCATGTTGCTTTTATCTTTGTAGGTTTGATAAGCTTTGCAAAATCGCTGCATTCTCCTCTACTTGCCTTTCTTGTGCCCTAATGATCTTTTCATTGTCTACCTTTTAACTCCTCAACTCATCTCTCAATATCTTAAAAGTATCCATCCAAAGAAGATAATTTTCCTTCGACTTCTTCCCATCTAAGTCCTCTTCTTGATCATGTTGGGACCTGTCCATGTCATATTGTACCATTCTTCTATTCATTCCTATATTTCTTTGTTGTAATTTTGTGTCTTAATTTTGTTGTAATTTTGTAATTCCTCTATTTATATGTTGTAACATACACATATAGTCAAATCAAACATAAATAAATATATTTACACGTCACCTTGGCATATTTTCAATAAGCATGTTGATCAAAAAATAGCTATAAAATCAAACCCCATGTTAATATGTAGGTTAGAAAACATAAATACCATATTACCAATTTATCAAGTCAATAATCATATCAGTCATAAGTCTCAAATTAGTACACATGAGTATATAGAAATTAAACTATCATATAAGTGTTTACCATTTGTGCATGTGTGTGTGATCCTCTTTAGGTCCAACATTGAACCTTCGCTCTAATACCAGTTTTTAGAACTCCCACCCACTCCATTGTATTTATCTCGAGTTGGGGGAGGTGTTACTTATGACTTAACCCAACCTTCAAGTTCTATTATGAATATGGGGCTACAAAAATCCTATTTTTGCAACTTCACCAAGTCTCAAAACAAATTCCACCATCTCGTCCAGCTCGATGAGAGATTTCCAATGAGGTAAATTTTATCTCAATCTAACTCCTCGATTGAAATTTATGGCTTTCTGAAGTTTGACGAATCATGTGAGGCCATATTAACATTGGGTTGCCATGTGGCACCCATGTGTGTCTCTGAAATGTCACCACAAGTAGTTCCACGTCACCCTTATCGCCAACATGGCATCCACAAGCTTGGCCCCATGAGTTATGCAGTGACCCTATGTTACCCTCGATTCCAGGTTCCTAGAATTCACAGTGGTTTTTCATGGGTGGTTTCTTGTTTCCTCCCCCTACTTGTTAACTTATAGTAGACTAGGGGGGCCTTGAGGTAAATGAAGGCCTTTCATCAAACCCATACCCTAATCACGCCACCATGAGGTGGCGCCATTTTATCATGGGGCCCATGGCAGGAATCCACGTGTCAGACCCCCGTGTTAACTCATAATGAATCAAGGGTCCCCAAAATGAACTTGGGTCATTGATTTGGGCATCCCGCAATCACACCATCTAAGGTAGCTCACTTGTTACAAAAGGTTAAAAGGTCAGTTCGATGAGTGGTGGGCGGTCTCGTTAATTGACAACCCCAATATACATAAATTTCTCTCACAATTATTGTTACTGCTCCATCGTCATTACTTGTTTTGTGTTACATTGTACACTGGTTACGATGACTAGCGATGGGTAGTGGTAAGGTCACATGGCTAGGGCAATTAAGATATATCTACGTTGGTCTTAATTTTAATTCAAATGGGAACTTTTCCATGATGAAAATATGCAAAGATAGTCATACTTTAAGTGATAATAGTAAACTAAGTACATACTTCATTAAAAGAAATGTGAATTCAAAAGAAGCGACGCATCGTCCTCTAGGAGAGTGGATGATTACAGAACATATACCTGCAGGGATCTACCGTTATTTCCACAGACCATATATGGATGAAGGACTACAAAGGGGCAACAGCCTCTAAGTTTTCTCAGCTTTTTCAATCTAAACTTTATTAGTATTTGTTATGTACATAAATAGAACAGACTTTTGGTTGTCAACCCCTGCGTGGGTTAATTATTGGGTCTATATATCGGATATATGCATCAGAACAGTACACCCTCTAGGTTTGCTGGTATATTTATTTTTTATTTTTGACTGTGGACTTCATAGCCACGTTTACAGCATATGCCTTCGGGCATCTACAGCATGTAATTTCTATTTATGAAAAACTACAACATGTAATTTCTATTTATGAAATTATGAATTTTCTTTCCCCAAAAAAAAAAAATTAATAATAATAATAATAAATAAAATAAATAAATAAAATTTTCCACTTCTAAATATTTATAGTGTTACAATTTTATAAACTGCCAAATAAATAACATGTTTTGTAAATTCAAATGTAGCCCTTTGATGTGATAAAAATAAATAAGCTCTCTCTCTCTCTCTCTCTCTCTCTCTCTCTCTCTCTCTCTCTCTCGCTCTCTCTCTCTCTCTCACACACACACACACACACATATACGCATGCATACACACATATTTTGAGGAAGTTCAAAGCATTAAAAATCACAATATAAGGCTTCTGACATAACGATGATTTTTTAGATACATATAAGGGAGGATTTGTGCTTTATATTCTTATGATGGTTGAGAATTACACCTTGGATTCATATACCAAGCATACTAAAAGCATGCACAATCATAAAAGTTAGTGCCTTTTAAACTCCCAATTAGCGCATTCGGTATGTTAATTGTAGATATCAATAAGAAAGAAGAAATTATAGCATATCTCGAAGGCTTTGGAAAGGGACAAAATTTAATAAGACATTATAAAAACCTAAAGGAAAACTTACTTTATTTATGTCGTCATAGGAATACACAGATCTAATAGATGTCTCCCAAACAATTATATTTATGCTAAGGTGTATATGAAGGTGGGACCTCTAGATCCTTACACACCAAGAGCTAAAGGTATATTTGAATCTAGACCAACCTAACATTCTTGTGAAGGATATTGATCGGTTCTCTCAACATGGCAAAATTGTCTACTAAAAGTTCACAATGTTAAAGGAAAAACGGTTCAAAGCATAGAATGTGTTGGCTAGAAAAGGACATACGTAACCTTCATGAAACAAGAGTACGGCTCTGATAATCGGCAAATCAGTGATAGAAACATAACTCCCCATAACACGTTTGATGAAAAATTTAAGTTTTGTTATGTTAACAAGGTCCATTTTGCACAAAGTCATATCTAAACTGAATCAAACACATGTTTAAAATGTTTTACTTAATGTGTTAGCCTTTTTGTGCTCAACATAATAATTAACATGTTTTTAAGTGAAACAAATAAAAAACCCTCATTATGGTAGAGTGTAGGAGTCAAACACATTAAGTATGGCCATGAAATGACATGCTAATCATTAGATCAATAAAGATTGCCATTGTTCATAGCACATGATTTGAAGTTGATATTCAATAAAACAATGTGTGACTTAAAAGGGAAGATGCCGCAAAATAATAATAATAATGGGATTATATAGACATCATAAATTTGATATTATGATACATAGTACCAATGAATTTATGACAACCTACATAAATCAAAGTGACTTTACTTTTTGTCTTTCAAAGAAAGAATTATTGAGTATGATTCACATCATTTCTCATTTAATACTCAATGTACAATGACCATTAAACATGTATAAATTGGGTTATAAATTAAGAAATGGATTATTGAAAATATAATATTTTAGAAGTTTTTAAATATTTAACTGTCTAATCCATCTTAATTTTATATTTATCAAGCGTTGAGAGGGATCAAATCTCTCAAGGTGCAAATCTCTATTTTGAGTGCAAAATTTGAGGAAGGTTTGTGCCTCAAGTGATTTGATCCCTCTTGGTGCTTGATAGATCTAGAGTTAAGATGGAAGTAAGTTGGTTTAATTGTCAACAATCAAAATGTTATAAATTATTAATTCATTATTTTTATTTTTACTGTATGATCGCATCAAATGTTTTTAATTATTAACTTTGATATATATTGTTAATTATCCTAACATTTTATTTTATTTTTATTTTTATTTGTATGCAACTTGACCGAGTCAAAATGTTTATTTTTTTTTTTTAACTAGGTTGAGCCTAGGCCAAGGCCAACCCCAATGTTGGATGGAAGAATGATCTTCCCACAGGTGGGATGTTATCACCAGGATTCTGTGAAGCTCGGATGCCCCTGGGATGGTTTAGTTCCCCCAAGGTGGCTCCCTTCCTCAAACCCGTCCCCATGAAGTTTGAACTTGTGACTTGGTGGGGACTAAACCCCACACAAACCAATTGGTCTACACCTCATAGGTTAAAGCATAACATAACATAACATTACAACATCTCTTCCATACTAGGTTGTAGAGCAATTCTCGAAGCAACAATTATTTTTCATAGATAATAAATAAGTTTAAATTTTATTTTAATTTGAAAAATATTTTTTTAATTACAATTTTAAGACAGATTGTTTAAAAAATACTATCTTAATTTTGGATTTATTAGCCTAAGAGGAATCAAATCTTTTGAGTATAAAATATTTCCTTAAGTTTTTTTCAATAGAAAAAAAAAAAGTTCTCACTTTAAAGGACTTGATCCCTCTTCACTTGTGATAAATCTAGAGTTAAGATGGATAGGTTCTTTATACACACTCACATCATGTACCAACACTATATAAAACATGAAAGAAATTACACATTCCCTTGTTGAGTTGAAAGGTGCTCTCTAGCCCAATATGGAAGAGATGTTGTCATGTCAAGTAAACATTAGCAGTTTTTGGGCTTCGGGTTTTGACAACCCATGGTTTTTCCATGGTATTCTTAACCCATGGTTTTTTTTCTCTAACGTTGCATATTTAAAGGGAAAATAATTCCAATGAATTTTCTTGTATTTTTACAAAGAGAAATATTTTGTTGCGGCTTTGAGTGTTATTTATATCCGCTCTATCCTCGCCAAAAATGTGTTCTGTAAAATTTATACGATATTTACTTGGTATCAAGTTTTAACTCAATTAGTGGTTTTTTCATAAAACTCCAAGCTTAGACCACATTGCATAGCACTGATAATCTCAACAAATCTAAGGGTTGTTTTCCGTTAAAATCCCAACCTCCACACCCTCAGTCATGTAGCACTAATAGATTCAACAAATCTCAGTTGAGTTACCAATCTAAGGACAAAAACCAAGCGATCGAAAGAGTCCTATGGCATTGAGGGTTTCAAATCAAGGTCTATGGGTGTCGTTCACATTGTAATGGTAATCCTTGTTATTTTCACAATGGTGATCCCTTAATAATGGTCCATACATAGTAGAAGAGCTCCTATAGTGTCATAACGATTCACAAAATATGTCAATGGATGAAGAAGGAGGGAGATTAGTCTAGAAGCATCTTCCAAAAACTAGGCGAGAAGCATTTTCTTTATACATAGATATTCTCATAGCCTTGTGTGACTTCCTGTCAACGAATGAGGAAGGAACCCCATGGAGAGACATCCTAAGGGTTCATGCCAGATACAACTTCAATATGGTGTGTTTCAAAAAAAATATGGAGGTTATTTCCCAAATTATTGGCGACATTCAAAATGACCTTAAGAGGGTTGTACAGAAACAACGACGGTTGTCATAGACAGAGTATGGGTGATTCCTTAAACAATGATCAAGACATAGTAGAAGATCCCCCAAAGTGTCATTTTGGTTCACTAAATAGGTCAAAGGATGAAGACAACGAGAAATTGGTCAAAAAGTGTATAACCAACCTCGAGTGTGAAGCACTCCTGAACATTTAAATTGTGCAGATTATATGATTAAATTTGTATTTTTTTAAATGGAGTAGGTAAGATTTTTATATTAGAAAGATAATCTGGTTACCAGGCCAGAACCCTTACATTTTTCTGATTTCTGTGGTGCTTCATTGTTCGTTGACATCAAAAAAAGTTTTCTCCTACCTCTATGAGATCTTCTAACCACTATTCTAAACTGAAATCTCCCGTACATTTTCCAAAAAATATCTAAAATCAAGACAATCTTACAAAGAATCTACAGAATTTTGAGAATTATCTTGATCTTGATCACCCAACTTTAGAAGTTGTCTTCTTGAGTTCTTCAGCGACATTGTACGCCAATAGACCTTGCTAATATGTTATGTGAATCTTTTCCCATGGTTGATCTTCTTCGTTTTCCAGACCCTCTTGATAATTACTAGCACTCATGTTGATCTATGCTTTTAGATTGGATAATCTAACATTCAAAACTACTACCTCAGCCTCCGTAATCGCATGTATATTCTCCATTTTCTTATACAACCATTCAATTTTTTTATCCATGAGAGTCAAACATGACTCCTTCTCTTGTTCTGCCAAGTTGCTCTAGCATTTCATTAAATCAAATATCATCATCATTATTTTGTCAACTTCTCTAGTAAATGATTCATCCTCTCTTGATCCTTCTTAAGAGGTTGTGAGTGTGAAGTTCCCATTGAAGCCAACCTGTTTAGCAGTGCTCCAAAGATACCACCTACACATAGCCAATTCCACGAATTTGATTGACATATCCTACACATAGCCAATTCCACAAATTTGATTGACATATATATATAGATTAGAAGGTCTCGATCTCTATTATATCATTGGAGATGGCTACTAATACCGTACCAAAATGAACCAAGATGCCATAGGAGAAATCCATCATTGTGGTCTTCTCTGATGCATAATTAAGGTGATGGATTATCACATTTAATTCAATTCTACAATCCCTTGAGGTCCGAGACAGTCTATTTAATTTTATACATTGTTCCATCTCCGCTACTCTCCATGATATCCCCATCATCCACCATCTACCACGCTGAAAATATTCATGGATTGTCCTAAGGAAAGCATCATTAAAACGTAAGTACTTGATTCACGATGTGTATTGGCCACCATTTCATTCTACCTTAGATAAGCCAAAGGTAATGCCAGGTGAGATAAATAATCATGGTTTTTGGTGATCCTGATGTTTTTCCAGTGATTAGAATCACCCTTTTCCTGTCCCACTCGCGTGCTTGATTCAACCAAATTCTTTGTTTATAAATCATCAGAATGGTATATATTAAATTTGGAAATGATTCGTTCCCATCTCACCTTGTTTCAAAGTGATTCCCTTATTTGTAAGTGTGTCTGCTTTTGAACTTAGATTTCTATATATGTGGTTAAATTATATCTTTTCAAAATTTCTTATATATAACATAATCCTTTGAAGAATGGAGAGGCTAATATTATTCTTGCCTTCTTTGAATTTATTGACTTGCTTTATCACAAGCATTGAGTCTCCAAATACCTTCAATTGTCATATTGAGTATTCCCAAGTCCCAAGCGAATTGAATCTCCCATTGATCATCTAGATGAAGTATTACCCCCCCCCACTCTTGGTAACCAAGGATTACTTTTTAATGCCCCATCAAAAAACAATGATGGGAGCTCTCGATTTCGACACCAATTATGAAAATTGGCAAGATCTAATCTTATGCAAGAAGTTTTATTTGTGATTGGATGAAAATTGAAGCTACCAACATGATATGGAACTTAACCAACATCAATATTTTTTTTTCAATTGGAGTTAAATCCTCGATATATGAAGTTTGAACATAACAAGTTGAAATTGTCTCAAACAAGAGATTCAAGGCTTTGCTTGCAACCAGAGTTGATTTTGGGTTATATCCTTTAAATATTGTGTTGTTTCGAACCAACCATATCACCCAACAAAGGTATTTTCATAGATACACGAATGCATGGTTAATGACAAAGATTTTTGCTGCCAAGGGATCCTGTTTTTCCATATTTCAAACATTTCCTTCCATCTTCCAAGAATGTTATCAACACTACTAATCTTTTCGAATGCTTTTTGCTAGATAGTGAGGGTGAAAGAACATTTCCGAAAAAACATGAGGAATATCATATTCCTCTATCTCGCAAAGAGCACACCTTGACAATATCATATTTTGTATGCCAGGTTTTCTTCCATAACTTCGATGGAGATGTATGAGGGATATTACACACCAATATATCATACCCAACTTTGGTTGAATATTGGTTCTAAGTGCCCATCTTGCATGCACGTTGATATCTAGACCAGGCATTAATCGGAGCATAACCTTTCAACGAGTTTATTGATGTTGCCCATTTTAGTTCAAGTGTTAAAAGTCAGGCACACCCAACCCCTCAAGACACCCGTATCATCCCATTGAGATATGTCCCTCACTCTTATGAATCCTTCTCCTCTCGTCCAATTAGCTATATTGTTATTGGTTGCTTGCTCTACCAATAATTTATCCATGGGGATATTATCTTTCCACATATTTATTCTCGCTCCATTTCCAGTTTTCCATCCCATACGTTCAAGTATAATTGACACAGTTGTCATGCATAATTTCCAAATGTTTAAGTTAGTACTTGTCCATCCGGCTTTTTTAGCTTTGAGGAATTTGTTCTTCTTAAAATATTTTTTCAAAAACGTATGTTTCCACCATTCCTTTGTATCAGAGACAAGTCTCCAAACAATTTTAGCCCCTAAAGCTAGATTCATAAATTGAGGGTCTTTTATTTCCAAGACACCATATACTTTTGGGAGACGAGCCATGTTCCAGTTAATCAGATGAAATCTCTTCTCATTGTTTTTTCCTCCCTTCCAAATAATTTTTTTAATCAACCCTCCAATTTGGAGGATTGCACTCTTGGGCGCTAGAATACCAGAGCACAAATAAACTGGCAAGGAGGATAAAAATGACTTGATTTGGATAACTTTCCCAACTACATTCACCCAATGCGCTCCCCATCCCTTGATATTTTTCTTGAATTTCTGAATAATTTATTCCCATTCTTCCATACTTGAGATTCCCACTAAGATTAGAACGACAAGGTATTTGAATGATTTCTAGCCTATTGCCACAGAGAAATCCAAAACTGAGGATATATTTTTTGATAATGCATCTTAGCAATTCTAACCATAAAGATGACTCTTTCTTTGATTCACTAGCCCTCCCGAGAGCTCGAGGTATACCTCTAGGATTGACTTTAATCTTTTCACAATTATTTTGGAAGATCCTCCCAGCAAGAGAGTATCACCCATGAATTGCGAGTGATTAACATAATTTACATTACGAGCTATGCTCAATCCCAGTAATCGACCCTCCAATCTTGCTTGCTCATGATTCCTACTCAAAATTTCGACCACAATAATATATAACAAAGGAAAAAGAGAGAAACCTTGTTAATGCCCCTTAGAAGCTTTGAAAAAAGATGTCAATCTTCCATTGATTAGAGGTGAAATCCATGGAGATCCTATACATGCTCTTATCTAGCAAAAAAAATTACTATTGAAACCCAACTTCTTTATAATTAAAAACAAAAAGTAGGGTTTTACCCAGTCAAAAGCGTTATCCATGTCCAACTTTATCACAAAACCTAGTTCCCCCCTTTCCTTACTTGACTGAATATCTTCTTGAATGAGTATTATATTATCTAGAATGTGCTTGTGTTGCATAAATGTCCCTTCATTTTCATAAATTAGTTTTGCCAGAGTTTTCTTCAGTCTATTCACTATAAATTTTGTTAATACCTTGTATGCCACATTACATAGTGAGATAGGCTTGAAGTAAGTGAAATTGACTATATTTGATTCCTTAGGAATCAAAGTGAGGAAGGAGGAACTGGTACCCCCTCTGATATTTTCCTTCTTTCTCGTCTAATTTAACATCCTCAACAGGTCTTTTTTAATCAATGTCGAGAAGGCCCAATAAAACCCGATAGGAAATCCATCAGCATTTGGGCCTTTCTCCAGCTCCATTGACCAAATAGCATCGATCACCTTATATTCTTCAATTTCTTTGACTAGATGTTGATTGTCATACTTTGTGATAATTGGTTGAATACATGATAAGAAATTATGAGCTTTATTTAGCTTGAGCTCTTTGTCTTTTGTGTAGAGCGATATAAAATAGTTAAATGCCTCCTGTTTTATATCAGAGAAGGTTTTTAGTTTATGTTTATTGTCTTGAAAAATTTCTCTTACTTGATTTTGCATTTTCTCTTGCTTTGGTTTGCTTATGGAAAAAATGTATATTTTGGTCTCCCGCTATAAATCTACTTGCTTAGATCCGTTCCCTTTTATAAGTGCCACTCCTCCACAACATCACTTTCGATCAATAATTGATGTTGCTCCAACTCTTTTACTAACTCATCCTTTTTTTATTCTAGGGGTGTATATTCCTCTCTTGCCCATACTTGTAAGCATGTTTGACTACTTTCAATTTGTATTCACATACAAAGGCTAGAGATCCAACTATAGGAGTCATCCAACATCATATAATTAGCTTTGGAACTGCTTCTTCCTGTAACTAACTTGGATTGAAATGAAATAGTGTAGGACCCACATATTCCATTTTGTCTACCTCTAGAGAAATAGGTTGGTGATCTAACTCCCCTAGCGCCATAATGGAAGAGGCACAATCCATTCCTCGAAGTATCCAATTATTGTGAGGCAAGAAGTGTTCCAATCTTGTTGCAATGTGCCCAACATCTCTTTGTCTATGATTCCAAGTGTGTTTTCCCTTTTTTGGAATTATGTGTAATAGATCCCATTTGTTTATTAAATCCTTCAATCTCTCTTTGAAGGGGTCTCAGACTGAACTACTTCCTCGCCTTTGTGCAAAGAATAAAATTTGTATTAAACCCCTCGAACCATACTATTTTTAGACCATTGATCCTTCTTCAGGGATATCAAGGATTCCTAGAATTCACTTTTTTTCTCTATAGGAGATTGGAGCATAGAAGTTGATGGCTAGTATTCATTCCTTTGTATTTTTCCTTTCTAACAAAATTGGTATCTTGTGATTAGTTTTAGCACAATCTTTCATGGTGAAGATTGAGTCTAGCCAAAATGTCCCCAATCCACCTGAAGCTCCGCGAGAATTGTGAGCTATCCCTACACAACCTCGCCAGAAAGATCCAATAGAGATCATTAGATTCTTCTCTTCTAATTTGGTTTCTTGGAGAAGAAATATCTATGGCTTCTCCTATTTGAACAAATATTTTACGACTTGGGACTTTGATGGGCCTCCTATGCCCCTAATATTCCATGAAAGAATTTCATTGTTTTCTTGAGGGGATGTGAGACTTACCTCCTCCATCTACAGGACCTTTTGATCCCTTTAACAACATTGGCTTAAGAATTTTAGTAATTTGAGGTTGGCTTCCCAATTTTTGTGTTTTACTCTGCTTCGTTTTTTCTCGCTACTTTCTTAGAGTGTCTTCCCCTATCTTTTTCATTACTTTTTATTTCTTGACTACTTGCCTCATCAACCCAACTAGTTTTTAGAGCCATGTTCCTTGTCAAAATCTTCCTTATTCCCCCAATTTTCTCCTTTAGTTTCTTTGGATTATTATTGTCATATATTTTGGTTTTGTTGTAGGGATTTATATTACTTCATGGACTAATGGAGTATTGCCTTCTTCATGAGCTAGATTATGGTTTTGATTATTCCCTTCCATCTCTTCTTCTTCTTCTTTGTTTGAATCTCGAATCTCCCTGCCCTCCTGTTCTATATTTACCACTTCTTCTTCAGTAGTTTCTCTCCTTTTGTTAATATTTGTTGGTTCTATTTCATTTTCCTCTTGAGATTGCACAACCCCAAAGGGGTTTGTTGAGGTTGAAGCTATATTTATACCTCGGTTTGATTGATTTTTTCTTGGCGCTACTTTTCCTTTATTTCCCCTCTTCTTTTGTGTTTTCCATTGCTCCTCTTGCATTGTTGTTGTTTCTTCACCCTTGCTTGGTTGTGCCTTCTTGCAATATCGTGCAAAGTGGCCATATTCATGACATATGCAACGTTTGAAAGGGAATTATTCATAGTCTAGTACTTGGAAATGGCTCCACTCTCCTTGTGTGATGTTAATCTCTAAGGGCAGGCCTTTCTCCAAATCTAATTCCACACAAATTTTTGCATAGGAAAATTGTGATCCCTTAGGCTCAACTTTGTCCAAATATTTCCCTAGCCCATTTCTAATCACCCTTAGGCAGTCACAGCTCTAACATGACAAAGGAAGTCTGGGAAGTTAAACCCATACATGCACTACATTTGGGATATTGTCATCTAGATTTAAATCCAATGACCATTTGTTTAGGTACATTCCCTTTGCTCCAAAAAAAATACAACTCATTTCTAAATATTACATTTTTGTCTTCTTTGTATTCAAATAGGAAAGCAAAGAAACCATTTCCGTAGGCGTATAAGTTAATGTTCGCTTTAATCAACGACTTCCACGTTTTTTCAAGCCATTGTCCCATGAATCTAGGGTATGGCCACATGCCAACGAATTTTCCTACTAAAGCTCAATCAATAAAAATTAGAGAAGTTTTGCGAAACCCTGGAGGCAGGGCAACACAGGGAATGGTTTTTGCCTTCTCGACATATATGTTTTGTGCTTCTTTCATCAAAGTTTTTTGGATAGAGACACTACAAGGGCCTGAAAGGCCTATGCCTCATCCGTTGGAGGGGGAGGAGCCCCCTCCAAGCTAGCCATTGCAAATTCTTAGCTAGCGTTCTATCTAATTTGTAATTTTAACGTAAAATGAGTTAAAAAAATATACTCAAAACAAGTTTTAAAGTGTAGAAGAGTTAAATTACCCCTATAAATTCAATTACCATGCAAATACATATGAGAATATGTTCCACATTTTAAATCAATAAAAAATGTTTAAAACATTTCTCAATATATAAATATCTATTTTAAAGAGAATTTTATAAAATTATTTTAAATATAAAATGGAGAGCAATTTATGCACACATATCATAATAGAGTTAGTAAAATCTAATAATTAAATTAGCATACATCCATCTTAACTCCGGATCTACCAAGCATCGAGAGGGATCAATTATCTTTTCACTTTAAAATATTTGATCCCTCTAGGTGTTTGGTAGCTCTAGAGTTAGATGGATCTAGGCTAATATTTAGCATTACACCATTAAAATGTTTTAAAAATAAGAACTTTTTTTACTTTCAGTTATTATGTTGATAGGCGTGTCTATTTTGGAACATGTCTTCCTCAACTTTAATTTAATTATCAATAATTATCGGGTTGATGGTAGAGAATTATATGTTTTTTCATTGAAAGCTCGAGTTTATATTAGTATATTAATTATGCAAAAACATACATTGAGTTTTACTTTATGTTACTAGCTGCCCTGTTGGGAAACCGACCCAATAACACAAGTTAAGTTTCTTCAGATTGCAAATGTTTTTTGTGACTAGCTTAACCAACAAAATGAAAGGTTAACTAATGCCAGAGCTATTGTGTCATAGGTTACAAAATTGTTGGCCCTATTCCGCAGATCCAATTAGACAAAAGCAAAATTCATAGACATTCTCCATGACTAAACTAATTCATTACAAAGAAATGTGGTTTCACTAGGGACTAACCATGTACCTACTTCCTTATTGGAGTTCGAGTCGTGAGCCTGTGAGGAGATGTTGGCCACCGATCATCACAGAAGCCGACATCTCTATTCACGAAGGAACCACTAATTACCCACCAACCCAGGGTTGCTGGCAGACCACTATGCTAAATATTATCGCAAACTGTTGACCAAGACCATTGAGAAACCACAATGAGCCACAAGCTAGCTTGCCAGAAAGAACCACGAACCACATGTTTTTTCCATTGAGGAGAGATGCTTTGGACCCCTGGGAGGCGAAGCCACACAATGCATAAAGCCTGCATACGATTTGATTCCAATCCATCCTTTACCTTTGGTGACCAACATAACCCCATATGGAAGCCAATTGAATTGCATTGGAGCCACCCTTCCCATAATGTAATCCAAAGTGCCTCATGAGCCATGAATTGTACGTAGCCACCAATGAAGAGAAACTCTTATGTGGTGCTATGAGAATGGCCATCCTGGCTTGATGGAGAAAAACCGAGCACAGAGGCCTTGCCAACACCCTATTTCCAAGCACTCTAGAATTACCTAGACTCGTGTCTATCACCCGTAATTTCTCCTTAGACTGAGAAGAAAAGATATAGATATGTCAGGCCTTTAATTGAGCCCTCAGAGCTATAACCCATGAATAATGAGAAAACAGAGAATTTGTTGGGAAGGTCGTATTAGGATAGTGAAGTTGGGGGACCATTGAAGATGTGAGAACCAACCTATGAGTAGGGGAGACTAGAGATGACCAAGAGAAAAAAAAAAAACCAAAAACTATGTAGACATTCCAGCTCCAGGAGAACCATAACAAACTAAAAAACGGCCCAATTACAGACTGCGATGAGAGAATAAGCAATAGAGGCATAATTCGCCTACATTAACATGAAAAAGCTCATGTTTTCCTGAGTCGAATTACTTTTGTAAGAGGTTGTAAATGAAGGAAATAGGCTCAAGGGGGGACGTTGACTCACCATGATGCCACTCTCGTCCAACTGAACAAGAAACCTCTGTGAACAATGAAGAGGGGCCTTAATGTTTTTGCGAGGCAAGCCAACTATGAAACATGACAACCAAAGCGTAATTGGTTTGGGTATCATAACAAGGTGAATGCAAGCATGGTGATGTATTAAATGTGAAACTAGATGGTTGTTAACCCAGTGTGGCCTTGATCTCCTACCGACAACTATTAGCTTTAGGCACCCTCCATGGGGGAGGTAGAGATTTATATGTTACTAAAATGTTTAGTGACAATTTTTTTTTTTAGTTAGCCAGATCCATAGGGTTTTTGAATGAGTGACCTTCACACAAGTAGTGGCTTAACAATACATGACAATAAATTTTTTTAATTAATAAATTAATAAATTTATTTTGTGGCATTTAAACATTGAATACCTTAACATTACATTTTATTGCTAGTTATTGTGATTTTAATTTATTTTATCTTAGTTGCTTTGTATCTAGAGGAATTGATAACTATGGTGGTTTTATACTCACGTGACAAGGGGTCAATTCCAACCACCACAACTATAACCTCTAGACGCCTATGTATGCCCCTTCCACATGCACATGTGAATCGGTATTTGAACCACAAACATCTTCACACATAACACTTCATTTACACAACCATCGTCATTTGAGCTGCCCCCATGGGGCTGTATTGTAAAATATTCTAGTTTATATAAACATTGGAATATTTAATTTATGATCAATATTAAAAAAAAGTATATTATCATTATTATTTTTTTTAAATGTTATTTGTCAATTCCTTATTAAACATTAAATGAATTACATATTAATATTTTTTTAAATGCCATATGTAAATATTTAATTTAGTATGGAAGAAATTACATATTTTAATCATATTAAAATACAAAAGCAATCTATATAGAGTAGGAATTCTTTCTATTTTCAATTATATTAAAGTTAATATACACATATTTTATCTAAAATTAATATTGAAAAGCTTGTTTGTTTTGGAATAGGGTCTCTAAAATTTTAATTTAATTGTCAATGATTCTGAGGTGGATAGTATAGATTTAATTTGCACCAAATATTTATGTCGATATGCATGTGTATTTCATAATAGGCCTTCTAAAATTTTAATTTAATTATTAGTAATTATTAGGTGGGTGGTAGAGATTTAACCTCCTTGGAATATGCTAGAATATTCATAATAGTATTCACATATCAAGGGTTAAGATTTATCTCCAAGTTGGTTGTGGTCTTTTAATTAATTTATTCAAATTAATTAATTAAAGAAAATGTTATATCAACACGTGCCATATTGAACATGTGGTATTGATATGCCATGGTATTGACTCATGATATTGTAACAAAAACTAATCTCCATACTAAAGTAGGTGTGAATCTACATGGTTAAGAATATTTTTTAACTCATATATTAATTCATTTTATAAATGACAATAATAATAATAATGTGGTTAAAATCTAGTTAATTTTTATGATTTTTTGTTAATGATGGAAACGTGATATGTATTGTGAGGTAAGTATTTTGATGCTTATCATGGATTGATGTGTATCGACATTTCCTAGCCATTTAATTTATATGGCTGCACTAGTTTTACTACCAAACTAGATCCATGAGTTAAGATGGATTTAGGTTGGTAGAATGAATATATATATATTTGTTGTTACATAAGAATATCATTGGCAAAACCATGGGTTATCAAAACCTAGAGCCCAAAAATTGCAAATGGTAAATTGACTATTTTACTTCAATTTTATTTTTGTTATTATTATTATTATTTTAATTTAATTTTCATATAAAACAAAGAAGGACATTACAACATCTCAAAAGCAGTTATGCCCTTTTACTCTTTTAATTAAGTTGATTAATTAAAAAAAATGTAGTCTAAATTATAGACCAAATGGCCTTTTCCATGACACCTTTTTCCTGGTTTCTAGTTAATTTTAACCAAAATTTGGCATAACTTCTAAAAAACTTGAGTTTAAGTTGTTTAATTCATAAAATTCTAGTGTCCCAAGGGGTTTTTTAGGGTGTTGAATCCATTTATGCATTCAAAACTGCATTTTATAGAACAAAAAATCACATTCTTTCTTGAAATTATTTTCCGGTAAGTTAATATTAACCAAAATTTGGTATAAATTTTTAAAAACTTGAGTTTAAGTTGTTTAATTCGTAAAATTCTAGTGCCCCAAGGGGTTTCTAGGGTGCTTGATCCATTTATGCATTCAAAATTGCACTTTAAAGAACAAAAAATCGCATTCTTTCTTGAAATTGTTTTGCAAGATTCTGGTAAAAAAGTTTGTTTTGTCTATAAGTTAGACTACGCATTAAAAAAAATGTTACGTGAATATGAGTTATGGCTTTTTGGGCATATGGTAATAGTAAGTCATGATATTGGTCCATGGTATATAACAGAGCCTATTTACAAGTTAAGAATCTCCATAATAAAATGAGGATGAATCTTCATGGATAAAGATCTTGTTACATGTTTTTTTAATGTGTATATATTTTATTCATATATGAATTGTTTTTATAATTAATAATAATGGGGGTAACAATGACTTAAAATAGAGTTATTATTTTAACTCATGAAAATTCCATGTAATAAAAGTTAATAAAGTCAAACTAATAACCACAGTCGATAGGACACTTATTCCAAGCTGAATGTTGGGCAAAACATTCTAGTATGGGTGTTCATGGGTTTATTTTAGCTAAGGAAATTGGCAAAGGCAATGGCTAAGGCTTTAGAAAGGCAAAATGACATTTTTGGCACATTTATTTATGAAAATAATGGAAATTAGGATAAGAGGAAGCTGAAAGGTCACTTGTTGCATGTGAGGAGGAATTTGAATGAAAATAATGGAAAATGAATAAAATAGATGCCTCATTCATAAAAAGGCTTCTGAGGAAAAGTGTGTAGGCTTGGTCAGTGAACCATTTGTTAGTTCAGTTTTGGAGCTCTCTCGTTATTCTAATGTATACATGAATTTTGATGCCATATATGTTCATTGTATTTTTGTTCCTATTATGCTAGTTATATGTATATTGTGTGACAACAACTATGTATGGCTCTCATCATGTTTTAACTTGTATCTGAATGGACAATGTATCTATGATCTAATAAATGATAAGGAAACAAATGACATGAGGAAATAATGGTTCATAGTGATTCTCAGATAAGTATAAGATCCCTACACTTAATTTTGTTGTTTACACCTGTAGGTCACATGATGATGATAAGTTTGACGAAATTCCTATCATAGCTAGTAGGGGTCTGGTTATGATCTTGTTCATCTTATTGCTTTTGCATCCTTGTTTCCTTGTATTCTTACCAATTTTAAGTGATCATTCCATTTTAGCCAGTGTCCCAGGCTCTGGGCCGAAAATGGTGGCTCAAATTCCGGAATTCTAGCAAAATAGAGCATTAGCCTATAGACTAACTTGCCTAGGCAGTGTCTCGGGAGTGTTACTCTAGCCTAAGTTGGTTAAAACAACATTATGACCCAGGGACAAGTTATCTGAGTGGTTGACTTGTGTCCTGAAGGTTTTGTGGATGTTGTTGGATGATCCAAGTGGATCTTTAGATACAATGGCATGGAAAATCTCAAAATTGAAAGTCACAGAGAAGTAGGTATCTTGACATCAGATCGAAGTGCTCGTCACCTTGATTCCAATGGTGCGAACGGCACCCCAATCCGAGTCTAGATGATGAAGTTATGGTAGAAACAAGAATGTCTTGTTCCTTTGGAAAATGAGGCATTTTCTCCTAAAAATGGGTTTTTAGCCTTTAAAAAAGAAATCGCATCGGAAAACGTGCAAAGGGAAACCTTAACAACCCCTGATTAGCGATCGTCGATATATCGGCTTGGAGGAAGACAGGCAATCGGCGATATCGGGGACTTCAAACCTGCGATCGCTGATATCGGCATCGATGGATCAGCTCGGCGAAACACAAGGCACAAGACCAGGACCTTCGGGTCGTTGCGATTGCAATCTGCCGATCAGCAACATGCAATCTCAGCCATCGAATCGAGGAACATATCAATGGTAGGGATTAAATCGGTGATCGAAAAATCGACAAATCGGCCAATCGGCAAATCGGTGATCGGAAAATCGACAAATCGGCCAATCGGCAAATCGGCGATCGACAATTCCCCGCGATATGGCCATTGAATAATGTGATAGCGACATGCGATATAATCTGGACCGTTCGATCAAGGAACAAATCAACGGTCCAGATCTAATCGACGATTGGCAATCAGAGATTCCCGATATACAGGGTCGATGACATCAGTGATAGCGATTGGCAATATGGATCGGACCCGATAGATTTATAGGTTCGATTTGATATATTTTGAGGTCCGACCTTTTGGATTTTTCAATGTTTTTCAAGGTTTTTGTGTATATCGCTTGAGAGTAT
Source organism: Pinus taeda (assembly GCA_000404065.3). Taxonomy (NCBI): domain Eukaryota; kingdom Viridiplantae; phylum Streptophyta; class Pinopsida; order Pinales; family Pinaceae; genus Pinus; species Pinus taeda. The sequence continues at coordinate 204,191 of APFE030734831.1, read as the reverse complement.
TAAAAAAAAGAGGCTATTTTTAAAGGGTTTGTTGTGCATGCCGACCCTTCCACCTAAACAGTCTCCATTCTAACAAAACCGACCTCCAATTGTTAAGTAGCCTTTGTCTTAAAAGAAACATATAAAAGCCCGATGATTCGAAAAAGTATGGGGGAGAGGATTTTCAGCATGTTGTTTGACGCAGTAGAGCTTTCAGGTGGTCGATAGTGCATTTTGTCTGATTTGGGAAAATCTTATATGTTTTCAGCCCCTCTCAATGCCCCAGACGTAGTGGTGTTGTCCATTTCTCCATCTGATTTCTCCTTTTCTTAGCCATCTTCCAGAATGGAGGTATAAGCCTCTTTTGATGTACTGATGATTATATTCTCTTCTTTTCATGTCATTTAATGAATGAAGGCCTCCCCATTGAGCAAGCAGGGCCAAGAGATGTATTCCAAGCTGGACGAACTCTGTTATCAAGTCTTGGTGTCTTCTTGTCATGCTTTTATGTGTTTCTTCTTCTTTCTTGTGTTCACATTAAAATTTTGCAATGAGCTGCAATTTTCACATGTGATTCTTTCCATACATCTATAAGCGAAAGATCCCTGGATCAAGTGGTATCAGAGTAGGTCTTTTTAAATATGCTAACAAGAAACAGGATCCAAATAGGCGAAGGGGAACTAGAACCTTTCGATCCCGAAGCGAGGCGTGCACAACGAAGGAGAAACATGGCAGAAGATGAAGCTCATCTTGAAGAGGAGCGCAATTTCTACAAGACCTTCTATTCGATGGCAGAGAATATCAGTCAGTTGGTTTTAAGGCTGGAGAAAGCAGAAGAGAGAAACCCAGAAGAACAAGGTTCAACACATGGGAATGGTGGAGAAGAACCCCCTCCTTCTCCTTCCGAGAGTGAAGGTTCTCCTTCCTCTCACCACCATAATCATAGAAATTCAAAGGATGCATCTAAGAAACCTTTCTTTAAATTATATGTGAAATTTTATCTTCCCATGTTTAATGGTGAAAGCAATACAAAAAAGCTTGATAATTGGATTAGGCAGATTGAGGTCTATTGCAAGATTCAGTAGATCATGGAGGATGATCTACTTAATCTAAGAAACCTTTCAAAGGATGATAATCATAGAAATTCAAAGGATGCATCTAAGAAACCTTTCTTTAAATTATATGTGAAATTTTATCTTCCCATGTTTAATGGTGAAAGCAATACAAAAAAGCTTGATAATTGGATTAGGCAGATTGAGGTCTATTGCAAGATTCAGTAGATCATGGAGGATGAGGCAAAGATTCAGCTAGCCTCTCTACGGCTGAGCAGCACCGCTCTCGTTTGGTGGGAGAGCAAATTGCAGAGCAGTAAGAATGTGGGTAAACTCTTTTCCTCATGCCCTGATTTTATTTTTGTATTAAAGGAACATTTTTATCCCTTAGGATACAAGCAAAAAGCATTAATGAATTAGCAATATTTAAGACAAGGCAAAGGTCAGGATGTTCAAAGTTTTACAGAAGAGTTTAGAAAGAAAGCATTGAATTTGGGTATTGCACTTGATACACTTGAAGTTGTAACTAAGTATATTGGCTCATTGCATAGCTACATTAGGCATTCATTGTTGTTGTTTGAACCAACCACTATTGACTCAGCCAGTGTGAAGGCAATTCATATTGAGAATAGTGGCAAAAATGAAAGAGATGATCATTCTAGAAAACCACCATTCAAACCTCCCAATGGAAAATCTAAAGCAAAATGGAAAGGAAAGGAGAATAAGATGGCAGCATCCAAAAAGGGAGAAAGGTCGTATTGCAATCACTGCAAAAAGGAAGGCCACGATGATGATCACTATTGGAAACAGCACCCAAAAAAACGTCCAAAGAAGTATGGAAGAAAAGGGAAGCAGAAGACAGTGGCAACGGCACAGCAAGACCTTAGATCGGATTCTGGAGATGAAGCGTTGATCAGAGCCGCAGGAACAAAAGGTACTCTTACACCTCATGTTAATTCTAAATCGCATGAAGGCACTAGTTCTATAAATGAGTCCCTTCCTAATGATCGAAAGAGGATTGAACTCTTTCATATCAGAGTTGTTGTAAATCATACTAAAGTTGAAACTCTATTTGATACTGGATCCCAAGAAAACTTAATCGCAAATCCTTGGTAAAGAAACTCGTCTTAGAAACAAAACCACACCCGAAAGCTTACCCGCTTGGATGGATACATGATAAAGCAAAATTGAATGTAACCGAGCAGTGTAAAGTCAAATTTGTAATTGCTTCTAAGTTAGTGGATGAAGTAGAATTGGATGTGATCCCATTGGATATATATGGCATGGTGTTAGGGAGTCCATATTTGTATGATAGAAAGGCAGTGTTTTTCCATCATGAAAACAAATACCAAATCACAAAAGATGGGGTAGAATATATAATAAGGGCTCATCAAACTAAAATCAATGCCAACCTTGTAAGTGTTGGACAAATGAAAAGACTGGTGAATTCCAATAAGGGTTGCATGCTTATGGTTGTAAGGGAAAAAGAGGTAGAATTCATTGATGCTTTCTAGGGCTGTGATCAGGAACATAAACAGGAATTATTTGAATTAATTTCTAATTATGATGAGATGTTTCAGGAACCGAAGGGATTACCTCCAAAGGGGGAAATCCAACATGAGATCCATTTGCAACAAGACACTCCTTTGCCAAATATTGGCATGTACAGGATGTCGACTATTGAGGTGGAGGAAATCAAGAAACAAGTTCAGGAATTGCTGGACCAAGGGGTCATCAGGTCGAGCACCTCTCCGTGTGGCTCACCGATTGTCTTAGTCCCAAAGAAAGACGGCACATGGAGGATGTGTGTGGATTACCGCGCACTAAACAAGATCACGATGAAAAATCGCTACCCTCTTCCACGCATAGATGATTTATTAGATCAGTTAAAGAATGTTGTTTATTTCACAAAATTGGATTTGCGTAGTGGTTATCACGAGGTCTGAATTGCAGAGCAGGACGTGTGAAAAATTCCCTTCAAGACCAAACAGGGGTTGTTCGAATGGATGGTGATGCCATTCAGACTTTGTAACGCTCCAGACACTTTTATGAGGGTTATGAATGATCTCTTTCGACCTTTCATTGATGAATTTGTTCTTGTATATTTAGATGATATACTTGTCTTTAGTAAAAGTTGGGTTGAACATGTGTGTCATGTAAAGAAGAAAGTGCTTGATGCACTGCAAAAAAATAAATAAATAAAATAAAATAAAATAAACTCTTTGTAAAGTTGTCATAGTGTGAGTTCGGGAAAACCTCTTTGGGTTACCTAGGTCATATTGTTGGTCTTGGTCAGTTAAAAATTGATCCCTCTAAAGTTGAAGCAATTGTAAATTGGCTTAAGCCTACTAGTGTAACCGAGGTCCGTAGCTTTTTAGGTGCAGTCCAGTATTGGAGGAGATTTATTGCCAATTTCTATGTTATTGCAGCGCCTTTGCACACATTGACAAGTGTGAAATAGGTCTTCCAATGGGGAGGAAGACAGCAGAAGTCCTTCGAAACATTGAAGGAAAATATGAGCATCACGCCAGTCTTAGCGTTACCCGATCTCCAACAGCCATTTGAGATCGAAACCGATGCCAGCAGTTATGCCATGGGAGTTGTACTGATGCAGCAAAAGAAGCCGATTTGTTACCATTCTAAGAAGTTTTCTCAAGCTGTGATAAACTATCCCACTTATGACAAGGAGCTTTATGCCTTGGTGCAGAGTGTGAAAAAGTGGAAACACTACCTGATCGACAAGGAGACCATCATCCATACGGATCATTAGCCCTTGCAGTACCTTCAGTCACAAACCAAGTTGCAACAATCTCGTCATTTCAGGTGGATGGATTTTCTTCAATAGTTTCATCTGGTAATAAAGTATAAGAAGGGCACTAGCAATAAAGTGGCCAACATGCTATCTTGCCTTCTTATTTCCACTTATGTTATCTTGCATAATGCTTCATTTCCTTTTGAGAGTTATGTTGAACAATATGCTAACGATGATGACTTTAAAGAGATTTATGCAAAACTAACCCATGGTTCACAGGTGGACAACTATCACTTGCAAGGGAAACTGTTGTATCACCTTGGTAAATTGTGTGTTCCCACAGGGGAAAGAGTACATGTAATCCGAGAAGCCCACACCTCTCTTGTGTCTGGACACCTTGGTGTCGAAAAGACTTTATGTCATGTACAGAGATTTTGTTTTTGGCCTCATATGAAAACTTGGGCTCTACACACCACTCCCTATTCTGAGTCATCCATGGAAAGTGTGTCAATGGACTTTGTAGGAGGTTTACCTTTGTCCAAAAAGAGTCACGACTACTTGTATGTTGTTGTTGACCGTTTTAGCAAGATGTGTATTCTTATGCCTTGTAAAAAGCAGATCACTGCAGAGCAGGCTGCTTCTCTTTTCTTTCAGTATGTTTGGGTCCATTTTGGATTGCCCACATCAATTGTGTCAGATTGGGACTCTCGCTTTCTTGGAGAGTTTTGGACCAGCTTGTGGAAGATGATGGACACCAAGCTGAAAATAAGAACGGCATTTCACCCACAGATTGACAGACAGACAAAGGTTGTTAACTGCACCGTGATACACTTATTACGAGGCTATTGTGGGAAACATCCCAAGTTGTGGGATGAACATCTCCCATATGTACAACATTCCTACAACCGAGCAGTGCATTCATCTACGCAGCGTTCACCATTTGAGACATTTTTGGTTACCTACCAAAGGACCCTTTTGATATGGTCTTTGGAAGGGAAGATGGCTCCAGTGGACATAATGATAGGGACAAAGCTCAGTAGTTCATTCAACAAATCCAATTGATTCACCAAGCAGTACAAGAGCAGTTGGAGAAAAGTCAAGCCCGTTACAAGGCTCGACATGACAAACATCGAGTTGACCATCAATTCCAAGTGGGCGACAAAGTGTGGTTCCATGTCAGCAAGGACGGGATGAAGGGAGAAGGGAAGAAGTTGCGATCAATCTGGTATGGTCCATTCACCACTTTGGAGAAGATTGGTAACAACGTATTTCATCTTGATTTTCCAATATATGCAGATGTACTCAGTAAAGAATGTAGAGAACCTAAAGTTGTATGAGCCACCACTGATCATGGACACATATGAGGTGGGCACAGTTCCTAAGTTGATGATTTTGCACCAAAATATCTCGATGAGTTACTTGAAAACATCATCCTTGATAGAAGGACCATAACTTCACGGTGAGGAGATGTGGAATACCTTCGAGTTGGGTTCAAGGGAATGCACCCCAGCAAGGCAAAATGGCTGGAGAAGGAAAGGGTGAGGGAACAATTCCCTCACTTGCCAATTGACTAATGAAAAGCTTTTGGTTGTCCAAAAGCTTCTCAATGGGGAGGATTGATCTGGGTGGATCTTCAGATACAATGGCATGGAAAAGCTCAGAATTCAAAGTGGCGGAAAAGTAAGTATCTTGACATTAGATCGAATTGCTCATCACCCTGATTCCAACAGTGTGAACGACACTCCAATCCGAGTCTGAATAATGAAATTATGGTAGAAAGAAGATTGCGTTGTTCCTTTGGAAAATGAGGTATTTTCTCCTAAAAATGATTTTTAGCATTTAAAAAGGAAATCGCATCAGAAAACGTGCAATGGCCAGACTTAACAACCCCCGATAAGCGATCGCCGAGTCGGAGGAAGACAGGCAATTGGCGATATCATGGACTTTAGACCTGCGATCGTCGATATCAGCATCAGCAGATCGGGTCAGCGAAACACAAGGCACAAGACCAGGACCTCCGGATCGTTGCGATTGCGATCTACCGATCAGTGACGTGCAATCTCAGTCGTCAGATCGGGAAACAGATCAACAACCAGGATTAAATCGGCGGTCAGCGGATCGGAAAATCGGCAATTCCTCGCAACAGGGCCATTGAACAATGCGATAGCGACATGCGATGTAATTTGGACCGTCCGATCAAGGAACATATCAACGGTCCAGATCTAATGGGCGAATTGGTGTATTGATGATCGGCGATCAGAGATTCCCGATATAAGGGGCCGATGACATCAGCGGTAGTGATTGGCAATATGGATCAGACCCGATGAATTTATAGGTCCGATTTCATATATTTTGAGGTCCAAACTTTCGGATTTTTCAATATTTTTCAAGGTTTTTGTGTATATCGTTTGAGCAAAAAAAAAAAAAGACTATTTTAAAGGGTTCGTTGTGCCCGCCGACCCTTTCACCTGAATGGTTTCCATTCTAACAAAACTAACCTCCGATTGTTAAGCGACCTTTGTCCTAAATGAAACATATAAAAGCCCAATGATTGGAAAAAGTACGGGGGAGAGGATTTTCAACACGCTATTCGAGGCAGGAGAGCTTTCAGGTGATCGATAGTGCATTTTTTCTTATTTGGGCAAATCTTATATGTTTTTAGCCCCTCTCAACACCCTGAACGCAGTGGTGCTGTCCATTTCTCCATCTGATTTCTCCTTTTTTCAGCCATATTCCATAATGGAGGTATAAGCCTCTTTTGATGTACTGATGATTGTATTCTCTTCTTTTCATGTCATTTAATGAATGAAGGCCTCCCCATTGATCGAGCGGGGCCCGGAGGCGTAGTCCAAGCTGGAAAAACTCCGTTATGAAGTCTTGGTGTCTTCTTGTCATGCTTTTATGTGTTTCTTCTTCTTTCTTGTGTGCACATTAAAATTTTGTGTTAAGATGCAATTTTCACATGTGATTCTTTCCATACATCTATAAGCGAAAGATCCCTGGATCATTGGAGGATTTTGTGTGATGTTCCATCGATTCCACTTCCTTAAGGTCACCTAGGAGGTCGAATCTGATCATAGTAGCCTCTCATCGCTTGTTTACCCCAGTTGGCATGGTTACTTGGGTGGATGTGGGAGGAGGGCGTTACCGAGTTCTATCAGAGCATGGTTCAACTCTTAGACTAGATGGGCGGTGTATGTTGGTCATGCATGCATGTCAGTTACATGTGTGTCTCTTACACTTGCATATCATGTGATTGTTGCATTTGCTTGATGATTGATTATGGTTGTAGTAAGGTTGTCATGGAGAATTTGATGTTCATTTTGTGGAATGCATTTGTCATGAGTATGTGACTGGTTGCATATGGTTATGTGTCGCTTACATTTTGATTTTAAGTCTCCTACTTACATCCTTGTATGTTAGGTTACATTCTTGAATATTTTGATTCCATGTATCAGTCTTGTAGGTTGACTACAGGAACTAATCGCTTGTGTTCGACTACATGCATTTATGTGTATGTGTAGTTGGTTAGGCATTGTTTACGCACATTATTGGTTTCATGTGGCAATGTGTACGATGGAGTAATGGTTGTTTTCATGCATGAGGTCAGGGTTTATGAAGTTGATATGGTCATGCATTGATGACTGGAATCTAGCTAGAATCATGTGTATATGGTTTTATACTTGTGTGTTATATGTCTATATGCAGTCATTATGCATGTATGGTCTTGGTTATAGTTATGCATGAATAGTAGGTTAAACATGCCTTGTGATATTCAAGTATGAGCCAACATATTTGTGATATGGTGTCGTACTAATCTAGATTAATCATACGTATATGATCGTTATTCATGAACAACAAATTATTATGAGCTTGTGATGTGAATGTGTTAGTTAGTTACTATTATGGATATCGTAATTTATGTTTGAGTTGATATGTTGTGAAGTTGTATCATGTTAACCTAGATCGATTGTGCACACAAGATAACCTCCCCTGAAATACACTAAGGTATGAGTTTGCTTATGCAGTATATTGGGCACTTCGTTGTTGATTATGTCATCCATTTGGTGTGTAAGTGTTTGGTGCCTATCATGTCGTCTAGTTGATTTATCTGACATGGTGCGTTCATAGCTTACTTGCATGTTTGATTAATTACATGATATGGGTATGGGTCTATAAGGTTGCATGAAGAAATGATCTTGTTTTAAGATTATTGTACTAATACATATGTGTCGAGGCAGTGGATATGCAATTGTGTGTAAATAGGTGATTGGTGCAACAAAGCTTATAGCTTGTTGACTTAATATGTTCAAATACACAAAGGTATTGTAAATAATAACTTATTATATATATAAAATGTACAAGTGATGAATGTTACAATGAGGACCCGCATATATTTACCTAAACAGATGTCCTTTCATGACTGGGCATGTCTTTTAGACATGCCTTTTCACTTAACTTAATGACTATTTAACATAATCAATATTTGACTATTTAATATTTACATTTATTTTATTTATTTACTTGTTATGAATTATATTCATAACATAGCCCCTTTCTTCAAAAGCTTTGTCCTCAAAGCTTTAATGTTGTTGATTTTCTTCACTTAGTATCTGTCACTCGATGTACATAATCTGGCAAGCGTCTCGTCATGTAGAATCTGTAATACTCCCTTAGATATATATATATATATATATATATATATATACATGTATATATATAGATGTACATGTATTATACATGTATAACATTATATATACATGTATATATACATGTATATATATGTTACATGTATATATATATATATATATATATATATATATATATATATATATATATATATATATAATGATTAAGTTATAAGTTAGACTATTCGATTGTTAACTTATCCTTATAACTTTCTTACGAAACGGTATGTCCCCATCTGCACTTCTGCCTGTCCTTCTTATCTATCACAACACTTATCACGCTGATATGTTCCTTGACTTTTCCCGGTTGACAACGTATCCTTTGTAACATATATAACTCGTGTTACGCCTTTGAAGTTTGGAGTTGCTGCTTTGGTCACGACTTTCGGTGGCACGCTACGGTTGAACAATGTATCGGTTTGACGTCGGCAAAATGGGTCACGTTTGTTTGAAGGGTTTTGGTGGTGATATGCATAAGTTGGGGTAGATATTTCCAACAATTGCACAACAAGAATGAAAAAGGGTCGTACGACTCCACTGTGATTAATTATCTGCCCCTTGGATGCCATGAACGAGTGGATTAAGATGATTAAGTCCAGATGAAAGGCCGCATCATTTATATTCTCGCTTACATTGTCAAGGACCGCAGCAATATATGTTGGTCTTCGCCCAAACTGAGATCGTTGTTGAAATTGTGGGTCTTAGATAGAATACCCACCGAAATCTCCACCCATCAGCAGTTAATTCCAGAAGGCATCCTGCTATGAGCTTACTCAATGATTGAAAGCCCTCTTTGGACTCAACGACTATGATTTTGCATTGAATAACAGAAATGAATTCACAGCGAAATCACAAAAAAAATTGGCCTCCCAATTGGCGATCTAAGAAAGCATTAACTGTCGCTTCTAGATCTGTGGACGTTGAGATGAAGGAGAAAGGTAGCTCCACCTGGTGCCTCTGATGTCATGCAGCGATCGAAATTTTGAGATCGTGATTGGGTAGCACCGTTTCATTTTTCAACAGCAGAATGGCGTTGTTGCCATTTATTCTGACTATTCCCTCCCTGAGTGAGACGAGTGACCTCCGATTATATGTTGTGTTTGTTACAAGAGCGATGACGAGATCAATCATGAACTCATTACTAATAGAACAGAAGAACTCCTTGGGCACATTGTGAGCAAAGTTTGGCATTTTCTCTTTATTATTTAGCTATATGGATTTGATTATCTCTTCTCTTTTTATTTGTGTGTAAGTAATCTCTGGTGGTTGTGTTGAATGAGTGAGATCTACTCTACTACATTCATCCATCAATGGAAGTGCTTCATATGCAACTGCAATAGATCTGTTATCATTATGTTCTTCTGATGTACTAAATTCTAAACATTTAACCATCATTTTCCTGTGTTTATTCCCTGTGTGACAGGTATCTAACTCTGTATTGTCAATATTTTTTACCTGTTGTTTGGATGTCAAAAGATTTATTGCAAATTTGTGCAGTTGTGAAATCCTCATTTCTGACCACCATCTCTGGATCCTTTTTGTAATGATATCCATGCTTTCTAGTATGGGATACACTCTCCAGTCCGTTAAATTTTGGTTCCAGAACAATGATTGTTTCCCTTTTATCTTGGCAATCCAAGTTTTGAAGCTCAGTTTTGACTTTAATAGGACTGCACATGTTTGAGACAGAATTCTCAAATGATTCTCGCATATTCCCTATGTCCCCATTTCCCTTAATCTTAGACAGTCCAGGAACATCATAATCTGACAATGTCATATCATCATATGCGCTTGTAGATTCAACTGAAAATTGTGTTTCTGTCACCTGAAGTTGAGTTTTAGAAATATCTAGAACAGTTTCCTGGGGAGACATATCATCTGAGTCTGAAGTTACAACTGCATGCCTCTTGTGCCTCCTATTCTGACCTACAATATCCAAATCTTGCGTTTGAATTGCATGTGGGGCAAGTTTAGAATCATAATTTTGTTGTTGTTGTATGACAGCCAAGGTTTTTCCATTGGAGATCCATGGAATTTCGGGGGACTCTGTAAGCTCATTCTGATTCGAATGAGAAACAAGATAAGCTACTTCTTTTTTTTCATATTCCCAATTGGATTCAGATTTTGAGTGGTCTTCTTCTCTAGTTTTCATATACCCACTTTGACTATCCTTCTCATCAAAATCGTTGTTGATATCATTTTCATCTTCATGTGGATCTTCTTCATCATCTTCCTCATTGTTATGATATTGTTCATCTTCTTGTTTGTCAAGATAACACTCATCGACCTCATCTTCATCCTTATTATCAATTTCCTTTCAACGTGATTTAACTTCTGCATATGATTTTTCTAAACGCTTAAATGCTTCTTGAATTTTACTAAACTGCTCAACACAAACAGGCATGAACGTAATGGCACATTGTGTGAAGAACAACATTCAAAGACCCTCATGATTATATTGTGTGCCATGGCTCTGATACCACTAAAGCAACAAAAATTATAGCTTGTTGACTTAATATGTTCAAATACACAAAGGTATTGCAAATAATAACTTATTATATATATAAAATGTACAAGTGATGAATGTTACAATGAGGACCCGCATATATATACCTAAACAGGTGTCCTTTCATCACTGGTCATGTCTTTTAGACATGCCTTTTCACTTAACTTAATGACTATTTAACATAATCAATATTTGATTATTTAATATTTACATTTATTTTATTTATTTACTTGTTATGAATTATATTCATAACAATGATAGTTGTAGCATTCTGTCTAATGACTATGAGTTGACTATGGATTATGACATGATCGTTAATCCTAGTAAATGTTGATTTCAAATTGATATATATGATTGTCTTGATATTTGAAACATGTGGTTGACATGTGTGAGAAGTTGCAGGAAGCATGATGGTGTTAGCCTGACAAGGTAATAGTTGATGTGTTTATACCACTAACAATCGAGTGATGCAACGATGCATAGTAACACTCAATTGCAACAACGAAAAGGTAAAAGAAAGGAATTGGGCAAGAATTCCTTTGGCTGTGTTTGGAAACCCTAATTCCAAACGAATGAGTTCTTTGCCTACAAGAAGTCTTTTTAACCTTAATATTGTCGAATATTATGTGGATACATTTTATATTCATGAGTGGATATGTCAAAGGATTGGAGTCCCTTGAGAGATGGTGTGGCTATGTTCAATTGCAAGCAACATGCTAGGCACAACAAGATGAGGTAATTGGTGTATTGTTGTGTTTATTTATGCATTAACAATTATGTGTTAATGACAACATGATGCACAGTGTTGCATGGCAAGAGAGGTTGCCATGACATCTCGAAGAAGGCTTGGGTCGAGTTGTCCTTGGGAACCATGGGGATTGAGTCATGGTGTCTGTTGTTAGTCTTGTGCTTTTGGTCTTTGTGATTTGCTTGCACTTGATTTGCAGTTTTGTTTATGTCTCGTGCAAGGCCCTGCGACTTTAGTTTTGGTGTTGTATTGTTGTTATTAGTTTTCATGATCTTCTTCTTGTTTGTTTCTTGACTTGCCTTTTGTATTTTGAGTCTTGGGAATTGGTTGGGAAAGAGGAAAGTTGATGGAGCTCGGGGAGAGTTGTCTGGTACCCAACAGGAATGTGTGACTCAGATGAAGCTTTGTGCATGAATAAGCACATCAGAAGGTAAGACTATGACAATCTATTAGATTGGTTCAGTCCATTGGTGTAAATGGATAGTGGTAGTATAGTCACAGTCACGAGAAAGGTAATATGAAAGGTAAAGTAAATGGATCTAAGGCATCAGATGCCTTGGCTATGTCGGGAACAACTATGCTTAATGTTGTGCATGTGTTGCGTGAATAAAGGAAGTTCTCTTAACCTTGACCTTGATATCTGGTAATTATGTTATGATAATGACTATGCTAATGTTTATGTATGTCATGTCTGACAGGGTCGTCATGGATCATGATTATTAACGCCAACATTTATATTTATATGTGTGTGTATGTATGTCATTGTCTGACATGACCATGATTTTTTTATGCTAATGTTTATATATATGTATGTATCTATGTATCCATGTCACTGTCTAACAGGGTTTTAGGGATTGTTCCTATTGAGGAATGATTGCTTACGCAGGCGAATGACATGAAGAGGTTCCTCGCTACGAGGAATCAAGTTGGAAGAGTAGTCATGACAAATATAGGAGGTTAGTATCATGCAGTTATGAATTGATATTATATGCTTCTATTATGCCTATGTCTATGTTATGACAGGTAATGTGGAAGGATACATCAGCGAAACGAATTAGTGTGGTTTGTGGCATGTTGGGATAAGCATGGATAAGACACTTGAAGCAAGGTTTCTTGGTAAGGACAATGTGGTTTTGTATGTGTGGTACTACTATTGCGCATATGTTGTATATGTTGTACATGTTGCATCTATGATGCGTGCACATGCGGTGTTGTGTATATATAGTGTGTGTACCTGTTGTTTATGCAATGTTATGTACATGATGGTACAGATAGTGTTATGTGAATATTGCATATGCAATGTTGGGTATAGATGTTGCTATGTGCATGATGGATATGTAGTGTTGTGTGCATATGTTGTTATGCACATGTTGGATATCCAGTGTTGTGTACATACGACGCTATGTACATGTTGGATATGCAGTGCTATATACATATGGTGTTTTATACATATTGTACATATGGTAGTATGTACATATGGTGTTGTATGCATGATTGTACAATGATTGTTGTAAGAATGTGGTGTCGTGTACATGTTGTACATGTGATGTTGTGTACATGTGGTGTTGTATATATGTCATGCATGTGATGCTATGTACATGTGGTGTCGTAGACATGTTGTGCATATGGTACGGTGTACATGTGGTATTGTGTACACATTGTATAGGTGGTGCAGTGTACATGTGGTGTTGTGTACACGTTGTGCAGCTGGTGTCATACACATGTGATGATGTGCGCACATTGTGTAGGTGGTGTGGTGTAGAGATGGTACTGTGTACATGTTCTACATATGGAATTGATGCACATATGTTATTATGTGCATGTCGTACATGATGTGTTGCGGGCATGCAATACTCTATATGTTCATATGGTTGAGGAGAAGGCACTAGGTGTTTGTCGAGTGTGGCAATCGATCCGGTGTGCGTATGAAATAAATAAAAGGTAGAAGCTAAGGATCGTTAAAAGGATAAGTATCATTGTTTTATCTTAGTTTTATTATGCATGTGATTTATGATTTTGGTTTATGATGATTACATGTGATCTATGATTCTAATTTATTATTTTGCTCTACGATGGTTATGTTTTGAGCTAACGTGATGTGATATTTTTATATGTGTTGATTTGATAAAATATGATAGTTCAACTTGTTGTGACAAGAAACGAACAATTGCAAATGTACCTTATTGATGAGCTACCAATGAGGTATGATTTAAAGTTATTTAAATTTACTTGAATCTAATGGAAGTTATGTGCTTGGTACAGGAATGCATGAACGTGCCCAGGTGGGTGGTTGAAATCACTGCAAGAAGTAGTAGTAACAAAGAAAGAAATTAGAACAAGCAGTAGTATGTTGGTAAAGCACTTTAGGAGTAGAGCCATTGTTGGACATTAGTACCCAATAGCGTCCATTGATTGCCATGAGCATGCTATGATCGGTGTGATGGTTTTGACGCAGGTATATGCCTTGTTTTTTGTATATTCCGATGTGAGGAAGCCTTGCCAAGGGATGGACTACCCGAGATGGGGGTGCCAGCGGAACTTGGAAGGTGAGTGACTGGAAGGGATTGATCAGATTATTTGAGGTACTATGTAGTAGAGAAGGGAAGGTCGGGGATGGAATTTTTTTGGTCATTATCATTTCCAGATGGAATCAGATGCACATTGGGAGTGTACCCTTGAAGAATGAGTTGGTAATTATTCGCAGAGAGGACAAGTGGCACAGGATTGTAGCATTGGACATTGGATGTAGCTTTGGCAGTGGCAGTGGATTCTAGACTTCCAAGGAAGGAGGTGAATCTTGGTATTACTATGAGGGTGGAGGTGTGAGCCTCTGGACTACCTTGTTGGGGATGCATGCATCATATCCTTTATTTTCTGGTTTAGCAAATGTGCATATGTATATATGTGGTTATTGCAAATACCATAATGAATGTGTTATAAAGCTCAGTATGCGTATGGTCGTTGATGTTTTCCTTTTGAGCAGGTCATTCATTGTAAATACTACAATGAGAAGTGTTATAAAGCTTTGCAGGCAGTATGTTTTTTTTTTAGCGATCTTGTTGGTTATAGGTGTCATTGAACACCAAGGACGGTGTTCCCATAATGAATGTGTTATAAAGCTCAGTATGTGTATGGTCGTTGATGTTTTCCTTTTGAGCAGGTCATTCATTGTAAATACTACAATGAGAAGTGTTATAAAGCTCTGCGGGCAGTATGTTTTTTTTTTTAGCGATCTTGTTGCTTATAGGTGTCATTGAACACCGAGGATGGTGTTCCCCCAAGGGGGAGGGTTCTGTAATAGCCCTTGTGAAAATTCCATGTAAAAAAATATAACACCACGGTTGATGGGACATGTATTCCAAGATGAATGTTGGGCAGGACATCCTAGGGGGTGTTCATTTGATTGTTTATTGCTTAGGAAATTGGCAAAGGCAATGGCTAAGGCTTTGTAAAGGCAAGATGGCATTTTGGCACAGTTATTTATTAAAATAATGGAAATTAGGAGAAAAAGGAGGTGAAAGGTCACAGGTTGCAAGTGAGGAGGAAAATGAAGGAAAATAATGGAAAATGAAGAAAATAGAGGCCTCATTCATAAAAAGGATTCTGAAGATCAGTTGGTACCTTTTTTCAGTTCAGTGTTGGAGCACTCTCATTATTCTCTCTCTCTCTCATACTCTAGGACACTTAGAGTTTTCTTGGAGCACTTTGGCATTGGAGAAATAAAGGCAAAGAAGGCAAGAGGAGGCAAGGATCAAGTAGGGAAAGGCAAGATTAAGCTGTGACAAGAGGCTTCATTGTAGGTATCGATTTTCATGTGTATTTTCCTTGCTAGATTTGGCATACATGGGATTGCATGTGTTTATTTTCTACCATGGCATGGTTTTTTCTAGGTGTGACAGTGTTTTCAGCCTAACCTTGCCATTTCCTAATAGCTTTGATGAAATGGGTTCTCTCATTCAGTTTATGTGGGATGGTCGAATTGGATTCGAAGTTGAGAGGGGTGGATCTCTGAATTGACAAACACATGCTCTGAGTGGTCCCTAAACTAGACTAAGGATCATGAAGCCATTGGCCTAGTAACCTCTGACTGGACTGTGGGTTGTAATAAAGCTAGATTGTGTGCGTTGGTGGGCCTAGGAATCCTTGCCGGTGAATAGAGGGATATATAGTAAAGCCAAGAGGTGGATTTTCTCTCCATTAGGCCTGGTGGTTCTGGGATGGGATGCACAGTAAAGCCTGGAGAGTGTGTCTTGGTGTAGGGCCTAGTGATCCCTAGATCAGACTATGGATGCACAGTAAATTCTGAGAGACTATGAGGCACTCAAATTCCTCACGGTGTAGGCAGAGGACTCCGGTGGCATCAATGTTGATTGGTGTTTTTGATGTGTTTTATGAGTACCACATTCATGCTTGGAATATGGCACGGGGGTGATTGGATGAAGAGAGATTGGGCTCAACCAATCTATGGTCAGATGGAATGTGGTCGTCCCATCTTCTGTTGGTTCATTGCATTCATTAATGAGAAATTCATTCCCTTCATTTGTAGAAAATAGCAACAAGAAATGATAAAAATAGAATCCAGAAATTCCAATTTTAATTTGTCCTTGAATTAAAATTGAATTTAGTCTCACCAGTTGCTTGGAAATAATTAATTAATTCATTATGAATTAATTAGTTGGAGAAATTAAAGTTAGAAGTCTTTCTGAAGACATGTAACAATTATCCCTTAAATTAAGGAGATAGGATTGAGTTATATTTGAGTTGCAATTAGTTAGCTCAGTTTACTTAGTTAAATCCAGTTAAATTAGTTCCAAACTGTTTGAGGAACTAATTATGAGTTATCAGTCAGTTGATGCATGCATGCACTCAACCAGTGTACTCCAGATAACTAAAGATTCCCTCATCAGAAACTCATGCATGTGTTTTCCTATAAAGGAAACTCATGCATGCACAAGGAACAAGGTTCCTTGAGGATTGCACAGTTCTGACATGGCGTGAGATTTGTGTTCCACTTGGTTGAGAGTCTTCCACTTGATAACAAGAGGATCACCCAAGAGAAACAACGCAAGGAAATAGGAGCTTGGAGGGCAGAGGAGAAGGCTTGTGAGAAGCTTTGATTACCTGTGAGCATCCAGGAGGATTGTACTGAGAGTTGGCTAGTTGTGAGAGCTAAGGATTTATATAATTATGATGTATTTCCACCTTGTATGATAATACAGATAGTGGGGTTTTTAGCTGAGGCTTTCCCTTGAGTATTTTATGTGTCTCATATGCATTAATTCTTCTTCTTTTGGTTATATGTGTTCAGCTCGATCTTGCTCAATCTTTAAGCTTCCGCAAATTGATAGTAGAAGTAGATTATAGTATTTTGCTTTGGTATATTGCATTATCGGGTTAATCTACAATCAAATTTTCTACATAGTCTTAGAGCGAGATTTGTAGAGAATTTCCAGAATTTATACATGGTATCAGAGCTAGCTGATCTATAGAGAAATTTCTACATGGTATCGAAGCTAAGTTTATCGAAGCTTTGAACAGTATACGAAGAAGAGAATTGGAAATTTGAAGTTCAGGGTTGTAGGTGCAAATCAAATTCTTATCATACTTCAAGGTTGGCCAATGGTGTTCTATGGCTTGAGACTCGAGTATGCCTTCGAAGGTAGCTCAAATTACATAGCAAGGAATGATCTCAAGGAGGCTATATTAGAAGACAATGACTTGAAGGATTTCATTGATCAAGAAATCCCAAAGCCAGGTTTAACTAATGCACAAGAGTTGGCTGAGTGGAAGAAGTGTGTGGTGAGGGTGAGAAGGATCATCCTTGAGGGAGTTCGAGACCATATTATCTCGAGTCTCCATGGGAAGGATACTCCATATTCAATGTGGAAGACATTGAAGGACCTCTACCAGAACAGTAGCGACCAGAGGAAATTGGCGCTCAAGGGTAAGCTTCAAAGAATCAAAATGGAGAACGGTGATACTATTTACACATATCTGAACAAGCTCACCACCTATAGAGATGAGCTTAGAAGTGTGGGAATAACTACTGTCGATGATGATATGGAAAGCCTCTCTCTCCTTGGCCTTCTAAAGAGCTGGAATAGCTACCAGGACTTTGTGAATGGAAGGGAGAAACTATTGGATTGGGAACGACTGTGGTTTGATCTCATGTAGGAGGAGATCATGAGGAGCACTTGAGATAGTTCTTCATCCAAGGATGATCATGAAGAAAATCTGGCCTTAGCAAGTAAGGCAAGGAAAGGGAAGGGGAAGGATTCTCATTCCAAATCGAATTCTTCTAATGGAGGGAAGAAGGGTGACAAGTCTAAAGTGAGTTTCTTTGATTGTCACGAGATGGGACATTTTGCGACTAATTTCCCATCGAAGAAGTCCAAGAAGGGATCCTCGGAAGGATTGGAAGGTGAGGCATTAGCCTCTCAGTTTGAAATGGACTTTACCCTCATCGCATGCATGGTGTCATCGATGATGGGTTGTGGTTGGTATCTTAACAGTGGAGCCTCATTCCACATGACTGGCGATAAAAGTTTATTCAGTACCTTGGAGGAGAAAGACCTCAAGATGCGCATACAGATGGGTGATGACGAAAGGTGTAATGTTTAAGGAGTGGGCATTGTTGCTTTTCAGAGGGAGCATGGAGCTCCTATCCCCTTGACAGATGTGAAGTATGTGCTTGGACTAAAGAAGAACTTCGTATCGATCGCGGTGTTGGAGGACAAAGGCTACAATGTTGTCTTCTGTAAGGGAAAGGTTTTCCTTAGACACATCACCATGAGACAGGTGAAACAGATCGGTTCACGATTTAAGAACCTGTATGCTCTTGAGGTTCAAGATGCATGCAAAGCCTTGAGGAGCAAGGAAAATGTTAGAGACTTGGTGGTTGAGAGGGAGAGTAAATTACCTCTCAACATGCAACCCCAGAAGAATTCTCAGACAATTGTGGAGGAGCCACAATTGGAGAAGTGGGTAGAGGGATCACATGCAGCCATACCTCCAGGTGTGAGGTGGGGCGATGTGAAGTGATAGTCTCAAGAAGGCTGAAATTGGGCAGGGTCCATTGAGATGTTTTATCTCATGGATCATACCTTGCCACAGGAGCCCAAAGTACATAGTAGCGGGAGGAATTAGTGGGATTGATACAGTCAGAGATCAAAGTGACAGAGGCTAGAGCAGTGAGATACTGAAGAGCGCAGAGAAGGATTGACAACAGTGCAGAAAGGCTGAGTCAACAGAAACGCAAAGTTTTCAGTTGATAGAGGCAATAGCAGTCAGAGACTTTGATGACAGATGCATCATACTGATTTCGGTTGGATGAGGCATCATACTGATTTGGGTTGGATGTTTTTTTGTTTTGTTTTGTTTTGTTATGTTTCTTTGTTTTTTTTTTTTGGGAGTTGCTGGAGCAACAGCGCTAGAGATAAGTGTTGCATGCATAACATTCCAAAGGTTCACGATCGAGATTGAGTTGAATTCCTTTCTTGTTGAGAGGGAGTGTTGAAAATAGCAACAAGAAATGATAAAAATAGAATCCAAAAATTCCAATTTTAATTTGTCCTTGAATTAAAATTGAATTTAGTCTCACGAGCTGCTTGGAAATAATTAATTAACTCATTATGGATTAATTAGTTGGAGAAATTCAAGTTAGAAGTCTTTCTGAAGTCATGCAATAGTTGTCCCTTAAATTAAGGAGATAAGATTGAGTTATATTTGAGTTGTAATTAGTTAGCTCAGTTTACTGAGTTAAGTCCAGTTAAATTAGTTCCAAACAGTTTGAGAAACTAATTATGAGTTATCAGTCAGTTGATGCATGCATGCACTCAACCAGTGTACTCCAGATAATTGAATATTCCCTCATCAGAAACTCATGCATGTCTATTCTGAGAAAGTCCTAGTTGAGCTAAATGTCAAGGACTGTGTACTATCAGTTGCATGTGTTTTCCTATAAAGGAAACTCATGCATGTAGAAGGAACAAGGTTCCTTGAGGATTGTGTAGTTCTGACAGGGTGTGAGATCAGTGTGAGAGATTAGTGCTCCACTTGGTTGAGAGTCTTCCACTTGGAAACATGAGGATCACCTAGGAGAAACAGCGCAAGGAAATAGGAGCTTGGAGGGCAGAGGAGAAGGCTTGTGAGAAGCTTTGATTACCTATGAGCATCCAGGAGGATTGTACTGAGAGCTGGCTAGCTGTGAAAGCTAAGGATTTGTATAATTTTGATGTATTTCCACCTTGTATGATAATACAGATAATGGGGTTTTTAGCTGAGGCTTTCCCCTGAGTATTTTCTATGTTTCATGTACATTGATTCTTCTTCTTCTTGTTATATGTGTTTAGCTCGATCTTGTTAAATCTTAAGCTTCCACAAATTGATAGTAGAAGTAGATTATAGTATTTTGCTTTGGTATATTGCATTATCGGGTTAATCTACAATTAGATTTTCTACATAGTCTTAGAGTGAGATTTGTAGAGAATTTGCAGAGTTTATACATGGTATCAAAGCTAGTTGATCTATAGAGAAATTTCTACAACATTTTCATGTGTAAAATTACTGATGTATACATGTATTTTGATGGTTGATATGTCCATTGTATTTTTGTTCCTATTATGTTGGTTATATCTATATTTTGTGATAGCATTTATGTATGGCTCTCAACATGTTTTTACTTGTATCTGAATCGATAATGTATCTATGATGTAATAAATGATAAGGCAAAAAATGACACGAGGAAACAATGGTTCATGGTGATTCTCACATAAGTATGAGATCCTTACACTTAATTATGTTGTTTACACCAGTAGGTTACATGTTGATGATATGTTTGACGAAATGCTTGTCATGGCTAGTAGGGATATTGTTATAGACTTGTTCATATTATTGCTTTTGCATCCTTATTTCCTTGTATTCTTACCAATTTTAAGTGATCATTCCATTATGGGCAGTGTCCCAGGCTCTAGGTTGAAATAGATGGCTCAAATCCGGGAATGTTGCAAAAAATGACACGAGGAAACAATGGTTCATGGTGATTCTCACATAAGTATGAGATCCTTACACTTAATTATGTTGTTTACACCAGTAGGTTACATGTTGATGATATGTTTGACGAAATGCTTGTCATGGCTAGTAGGGATATTGTTATAGACTTGTTCATATTATTGCTTTTGCATCCTTATTTCCTTGTATTCTTACCAATTTTAAGTGATCATTCCATTATGGGCAGTGTCCCAGGCTCTAGGTTGAAATAGATGGCTCAAATCCGGGAATGCTAGCAAAACAAAGTGTTAGCCTAGAGACTAACTCGCCTGGGAAGTGTCTAAGGAGCGTTATAACTCGTTTGGGCAGTGTTTGGGGAGTGTTATAACTTGCCTCGAAAGTGTCTGGGGAGCGTTACTCTCGTCTCATGTTTACCCCAGTTGGAATGGTTACTTGGGTGGCTGTGGGAGGAGGGTGTTACACAGTTCTACCAGAGCATGGTTCAGTTGTCAGACTGGATGGGTGGTGTATGTTGGTTATACATGCATGTCAGTTGCATGTGCGTCTCTTACACTTGTATTTCATGTGCTCGTTGTATTTTCTTGATGATTGATTATGGTTGTAGTAAGGTTTTCATGGAGAATTTGATGTTGATTTTATGGAATGCATTTAGAGTGAGTATGTGACTGATTGCATATGGTTATATCTCGATTACATGTTGATTTTAAGTCACCTACTTACATCCTTGTATGTTAGGTTGCATTCTTGAATATTTTGATTCCATGTATCAGGCTTGTAGGTTGATTACAAGAATTGATCGCTTATGTTCATCTACATGCATTTATGCATATGTGTAGTTGGTTAAGCATTGATTATGCATATTATTAGTTGCATGTGGCAATGTGTACAATGGAGTAATGGTTGCTTTCATGCATGAGGTCATGGTTTGTGAAGTTGATATGGTCATGCATTGATGACTCGACTCTAACTAGAAGGATGTGTATATGGTTTTGTACTCATGTGTTATATGTCTATATGTAGTCGTTATACATGTATGGTCTTGGTTATAGTTATGCATGAATAATAGGTTAAACATGCCTTGTGAAGTCATGGTATGCAATTTAGGTCATGAGGGTGATATTAGTATGTTATGATGCTAATGTGTTGGCTGATATAGAGAAGGAGATGTAAATCATCATAATGAGGTTGAAGCATTAGGCTTTGGTGTAAGAGCAGATCGTCATACAGGTATTATATGTCGACATGCAAGTATGTAAGTTAAGTTTTTCTATATGCATTAGGGTTATATAAATTAGGATTATGTACATGTATTTTGATGTTATGGTTACATTCATGATATATGTTAGTTGAGTAGTGTACTTATATGCACATGTGTCGAATAGTCAAGAATAATGGTAAATTGTGGTTGTATGCATTGCTATTGTTGTTTTATGTTAGATAACTTGATGATTAGGTTACACATTGTTGATGAGCATGATATATAGTTTATTGTTGTTATATGTTTTTTATTTAACAAGATCGGATAGTGGATATATTACCAAAAGTTGAGGTGGAGCAAGCTCCTATTACAATCAACTGTAGCATAGATGGAAACTAAGCATTGAGAATGTGTTGGGAACGCAGTCCCTTCTCCTATGCTTGTATTAAAAAATTCAGAGATTTCTATTGCTATTCCAGAGTACGATTGACCTACTAGTAAAGCAAATTTACATAACATTGATTCTCTTATAATTTTTCATGGTTTGTAGACTGACTACTCCTGAGAGGGTTGTTTCTTCTTGTCATAGTGAACAAAGTTCTCACCTTCTTGGCTCATGGCGGTGGTTTTGAAGTATGCCACTACCTCCTCTAAATGCTTGCATTTATTTTTAAGAGCCATGATCTCTTCTTTATGAATTTCCATGTTCCTCTTCTGATAGCTATACTCCATTCTCATTTCAAACCTGATATCTTTCAGCGATTCTTGGAGTCTGCTAATCATAAATTTGTTTGCTTTGCATGTTGGACATGCATCATTCCTTGCTACCTTTTCTATGGGGTTGAATTCCATTTGCTTTGCTTCCTTCTTTTTCCTCTTGAGTTGCTTGTTGTTCCTTGTGTTGATGTGCTCCCTATACCTTGTGTTGTCTGAATTTGTCCTTCTTTTGTTGTAGTTGCCTTCTAATCTTTTGCAGTAAAGGTATTTGCCGCTTGCTAGAGAGAATGTAACTTGGCAATCCTGGGGAGATATAATATAGACAAGGATGGGTGGCACTGAATGAGAGGAAGTAGACAGAGGGCGCAGGTATTTTCTAGTGGAGGAGTGAGCAGGATGAGCGGGATGACTGTAATTTTGCACTGCGACTAGCCTAGAACTGGCTGAGAACGTATTTGGAGTGAGGAAGATATGGAAAACAGGAGAGGAAGAATGGAGCAAGAGGGCTGGGCCTTTTTGCTGATAGGTGATACCAGTGCATTGTAGAGGAGTTGAAAGGGAACTCAATGAGGGCGGAAATGCATGGAGCAGGGCAGAGGCAGTGGGGGTCAAATGAAGCATGTGAGCATGCCTGGGATTGGAGCTGCGAGAGATAATGCATTTCCAGATGTGATTAAAAAGGCTGAGAGCTATCTGGTACCTGTCCCTGATGAGATGGATTGCTGCGGATTTCATGTGTGCTTGGTCACAATCGTCCTTGCTGCCAGAATGCTTGATGTTTTTTTATTTCCTTTGATTTTTCCTCTGGAGTCTCGTGACCTTCTTATTGTTTTTGCAGTGATACTTTTTGTTGTTAAAATCTTGTTGTCTTTTTTATTATTTCTTTTGGGAACACTCGTTGTTTCTTCTTTTTGAAAAGATTCATGCTTCTTGTCCTATGAAAGGACTTATGGAATAGAGGTGTAATATTCCTCTTTGTTTTCCCGAGTGCTCCCTTCAGCTCTTTTAACTGCTTCGTTAGCATAATGACCTGCCTATTGATTGTGAGTTCTCAGTATATGTCTAAAAATCACATCTCCTGGGCCTTCTAAATTCTTCTTGATTCTCCTGTATACTTTGCTAATGAATTCATGGTTGGGATTTTTGTCTCTAGCCATTACCTCTATTATTATGGCTAAGTCTCCTATTATGATGGGGTCGTGTATCAATCTTTTTTTTATTAGTATTGTTCCCATTAACAAACTATAAGCTTCAGCCTTATTGTTTGAAACTTCTCCAAGTCCCCATTCATAAGTAACAATTTCTTTCCCATTCGTATCGAGGATGATTCCCCCTGCCCCTGCTTTCCCGGGGTTATGTTTTGAAGCCCCATCAAAGCAAAGACAATGCCTTTTTTAATTTTTTTTCCATGTTGTGAATTCTTCATCACTTAGTCTCATTTTCCAACTATATTCTGAAGATTTTTTCTTTTGTCCTTTTTTACCATTGTTATTTATTATGGCTTTGTTGAGCCAGTCTTTCTCTTATTATTGAAGAATGTTGTAGTCTTTTGTTGTTGTTCCTTTAACATTCAGGATTTTAGAAGTTAAAGCCCATGTTTTTGAAATAATTTTCCCTATTCTTGGGGTCTGGCTTTTGAAAATGCTTTTGTTTCTCATCAACCAAATTTGCCAACAAAGAACTACTGGAATGCATTTCTAGATCCTTCGTATTGTCACTTTCTTCTTTGTTGTATACGGGTAGGCCTTCTCCCAGACTTGGAGAAATTTTGGCAAAGGCTTTGCTAAATTTAGATTGATTTCAAGAGGACTTATGAGCTGTTGCCAACAATCTTTGGCTAGAATGCAATCCTGAAATAGATGTTGTATGGTTTCTTCTGCCTGCAAGCACATTGGACATCTAGAAGGACCTTGGAAGCCTTTTTTTTTAAGTTTTCACTGGTTAAGATCTTTCCTTTTAAGAGTGTCTAGGTGAATATTTTGATCTTAAGCAGACTTTCAGATTTCCAAATTGTCTTCCAGAGACCCCAATCTTGTTGGTTTGGTTGATCTAGTAAAATTTTGTACCCAATCTTGACTGTGTATCTTCCTCCGCTTGGGTCCCAAAGGAATTCATCTTCTTCATCATAGCTTATGGGTGTTGCCCCTTTAAGGAGCTGCCTTAGTTTGACCCAGTGCACTTTCAGATTTGCAGGGATTGTTAAGTTTTGCCATTCTTGCCAATCTCTCTAGTTCCAAAGAGATATTAAGTGTAGTGTATTAAGGCCTTTTCCTCTCATCCATTTTTCAATGCCCTCAAGTTCTGAGTGGGTTTTTAAAGGTTCTTCCCCTATAATTCTATCATCCCAAATCGAAATTGTTTTTTTGTTGCCTGGGATTTTAGAAATATGATTGCTCATTAAAGGGATTGTTTTTTTTATGAGCTTCCAAACTTGAGTACACTGTCTTGACGGGATATTTCCATTCAATAGACTTCTCCTAGAGCCGTCCATGTATTTTTAGGAGAGAGTTTTTTCCACCAGCTCTCTTTCCCTGTGATCAATCCATATTATTTTCATTCCTAGGGCAACATTCATGAGCTCAGGTAGCTGTATGGATAAGCCTCCTTGTTCATATGGTAGCACTACTTGTTCCCACTTGATCAAACTAAATTTTTTGTTTTCTTGCTTCCCTCCCTACCATAGAAAGCCTCTTAGGATTAACTCCATTTGTTTATGAGCACTTGCTGGGGCCAAAATTATTGCATATTGGTAGATTGGGAGTGTTGCCAGAAGTGATTTTATTAATATCACACTCCCTGCCATATTTAGCCACATCATTCCCTAGCTCTGGATTTTGTTTTTCATTTTTTCAATATGTTTGGTCCATAGTTCTGCCTTCATGTTTTCTTTGGAGATGGGGAGTCCCAAATAAAAGAAATGAGTCCATTTTTCTTGTATGGGGATGTCTAGGATTTGTGAAATCCTTTGCATGGTTCTGGGAGAGGTGTTCCAGCCATATATTTTGCATTTTGTGTTGTTTAAGAGCCCACCTGAGACTTGTAGGAAATCATCCAGTATTCTTTTGAATCTTCTTGCAATTGTTGTAGAGGCCCCTCCCAATAATAGAGTGTCATCCGCAAACAAGGAGTGGTTTATGGTCTTTGCTCCTCTTGCTATTTGGAGCCTAGTAATATTTCTTTCTTTTATTTGTTTTTCCAATGCTCTGCTTAAAGTTTCCGCCATTATAACATATAGGAAGGGGGAGAGTGGACATCTTTGTCTGAGGCCTCTTGTGCTTTGAAAGTATTCATTGGGCCTTCCATTTATGAGAGGAGCAATCCATGGAGTTGTGATGCAAGCTTGAATGACCTCTATTATTTCTTTAGAGAATCTAATATTTTTTAGAACTGCCACTAGATATGGGAGGCTGACCTTGTCAAATGCGTTTGCCATATCCAGTTTGATAATGATTCCTTTTTCTTTTCTTTCCACGCTGGAGTGTATGGCTTCCTATACAATAATTACATTATCTATGATTTGCCTGCTGGGCACAAAACCTCCTTGGTTTTCAGATATTATTGTTGGAAGAACTTCTTTGATTCTATTTGCAATTATTTTTGTGATGATCTTGTAGGAGGAATTGCAAAGGGAAATGGGACGAAATCTATTGAAAGTGGAGGGGTTGGATTCTTTTGAGATTAATGCAAGATAGGAGGATTTTGTGTTGCTTCCAATTTTATTTTATTTTTTTAAGACCTTTTTCACCATTCTTAAGAAATCCTTTCTTATTATATTCCAATGAAGTTTGGAAAAAGCTATAGTAAAACTCCCGGATGCAGGTGATAAACAAGGATAGTGAGGTGGTAATTGAATGGGTTGGCGTGTGGCAAGACCACATGGCCTTCCGTAGATTAGCACAGTGGTCCAAAATTGGCATTCACAACAGCCATAAATGAACTTTACGCGAGCACCGTCTCCAACTTGTTAACCGTCACCAACCTCAGCTCTGTGCAAACATGAATCCTCGGGAGAATTTCACCTCTGCATCTATCCATCAACCTCTTCAACCTATGCCTCTGCAATGCCTTTGTCCTCAAGCCACAACTGTACCCAGCTCCCGCACAACCACCGGGAGACGCTGCCACCTCCTTTGCTGCATTGATTTCGGCCCGGGCATCCACTTCACCCAAAGCCTGGATTTCCATTTTATCTTCCCTTCGGCCCTGGCCACTCATCCCTCCGCTGAGCAGTTCGCTAGTTCAATTGTGTCTTTGCACCACATTGTGCCCAATTCCAGAAGGAATTCGCATCCTCCTGCAGACAGCATGCCAAGAATGCGACATTGTATGCGCAGCCGCAGGGGCGGGAGCCGGGGGAGCCTGAGTCGCCCCCAGCATTATCCTGTTTCGGACACCACTTCCTCCTTGGCAGAGTAGACCCCCGGGTGCTACCCAAATACATGCAGTGGAAGAGGACGCCTCCACTCGATGCCCCTTGCCTGCCCTCCCAGCTGCTTTCCATCCATTTCGGCCTCATCTCCCATAGGCACTCCACCCCTTCCTCAACTGCAATCCCAAAATCGCCAATTCACCTTACGCTCCACCCTGAACAAGCCCATCATCACGCCCACTATATTCATTCTCTTTCACAAGGCGAAGCAAGTCACTGAGGAACAGGCCATAGAGGTTAGTGGACGCACCAGCGTAATTGCGAAGCAGGGAATGATGGGTGGTGGCAGCACCAGGATAATTAGGGTACCAGACATTGCAGGTGGTGGGCGCACCACAGAAGGATGCAACCACACCAAAGCTAAACTAGATATGGCTCAGACAAGCATCCAAGGAGCAGGGGAGCAGAACAATGAGCAGAAGATGAGACGTGCAGGGAAGGAGGTGAACAAGGATTAGCATGTAGATGAGGTAATGGACCCTTACTGCTATCTCGTCAAAGAAGAACACCCGGCATTGCAGACTGGCAACACGGAGACCTCACTAATGGCAGGTGGCAACATGGAGGAGTAAAGGTGTTTCATCGTGGAGGAACACCCTCCATCTCCACCTTCTTCCTAGTCTGCCACCTTGCTGCCGCGTGTCCGCCACACAGTATGGCACCTGTCTGACACTCAGTGCGCCACGCGTCTGCCACTCAGCATGCTACGTGTCTCAGGTTTTTTGGGACTTTGATTTCTAGTTTTTTGTTTCAATGGGATTTGGGGGAAAAAACTATGGGTTTTCGGCTCTTCAGTTGGTTTTTTGTCTCACTAGATACACTGATAACAAACTGGGTGCTTTGCTAGTTTCCCCTAAGTGGGCAGCAAGCTAATTTTTTGAACTCTTTTCTATTACGGACTGGTTTCTCTTCCTGGGCAGTCCAAATCTAGACTTTGCTGGTTTTTCCATTCCTCAGTCATGGTTAAGTACAGGCTAAGGCCTCAATGTATGATATCTTTTTTTCAGTAATAGAATTAGCATAACTTAGAAGAAAAAAAAGCGTTATAGTAAAACCATTTGGCCCTGGGGCTTTGTCCGGATGTAGGCTCCATATGGCCGCCACTACCTCTTCTTCTGTTAGCTCTTTGCATATTTCTGAGTTTTTCTCTTTTTTATTTATTTTTTTGTATGCTCAAGGAAGCTTTCATACTCAACTATCTCTTCACTAGCTGAAGGTAGATTTTTAAAATGCTTGTGGGCTGCTTTTTTTAGATCCTCTGCACCTTTGACCTCTTGTTCGTCAACTAGAATTTTTTCTATACAATTTCTTGCTCTTCTTATTTTAATAGTATTGTGAAAAAAAGTTGTATTTTTATCCCCTGCATTGAGCCAAAGGCTTCTGGATTTCAGTCTGGCCTCTTCTTCCTCTTTCCTGTTTTCCCTATATATTTCCCAAAAAATCTCCTTCTCTCTTAAATAATCCTGCTTGTCTTCTTCTTTATTTTCTTTTTTAATTTGTATGTTGTC
Organism: Pinus taeda; assembly: GCA_000404065.3. Lineage (NCBI taxonomy): Eukaryota > Viridiplantae > Streptophyta > Pinopsida > Pinales > Pinaceae > Pinus > Pinus taeda. Next base: position 175,605 of record APFE030734831.1, on the reverse strand, counting down.
CATTTTATTTTGCAGCTCTGTTTTCCCTTTTTTTTTTCATTTTCTCTTGCCCATTCCTTAAGCTTGGCTCTAAAAATTTTTAATTTTGTTTCCTAAATATATTGGGGTGATCCCGAGATTCTTGGTGCCCATGCTTCCTTGATTAGCTTGTTGAATTTTGTATTATTGTCCCATATTGGGCTGTACCTAAATGGAAGGGGTCCTTGGTTTTCCATTTTGCCCATCATTATTGCCACCGGCTTGTGATTGGATGTCGTGGTGTGAAGGATTTTTTAATTAATTGAGCTGTAAATTGTTGCTATGTTTTCTTGAATTAGAATTCTATCAAGCCTTTCTTTTATATTATTTTTGCCCACTCTTTTGTTGCTCCAGGTATATTTTCCATTGTTTGGGGGGATACCTATTAAGTTGTATGCTCCATTATTGCTTCCAAAGCGTCCCTGGATGGGTTTATATGTCCCTCCAAACTTCTCTTCTATACTTCTCACCAAATTTAAATCCCCTCCAAGGATTATTTTCCCAGTTTGTATTTCATTTAGTTCTTCCTTTATGGTGTTCCAACATTGCGCTTTTTCCTTGTAATGATTGGGAGCATATATATTTATGAAACTATACTTCTGTTTTGTGCTTGTTTGCTTTAAATCTGTTTGTATCCATTGTTGATCCTTCTGTTAGCCTCCTGCTACAGCAGGTTAATCATCTTTCATGATTGACATTTTTACATGCCAAATATGTCATACTTTGCATGCTGCGATGTTCCATATTTGCTACAGAGGCCAAAGAAGGATGCCATGAGAGTGTGCTAGTCTAAATGCCACTGTTGTGTTCCAATTTTGATATGCTATTCCATTTTTGAAGAATTTTCAGTTAAAGGGAGGTCCAAACAGTTTAATCTTGGTCTCCCTAGGTTTAAATTTCTTGTTGTAGAATATAGAGAATCATTATCTATCCAAACAGCTTAATCTTGGCATATTCTTAGACAGGTAGAGAAGCAAGGATGCTCAACACCTTAATCTGAGCCCCTGGAGGAAATATGTGTAGATGTAGATAGGAGGGCAGTCAAAAGAAAAAAGGATAGTCAGGGTTTGCTAGTTCAAGTGCACCAAAACCAACAGAAGAAAAAATGTTAGGTAAGTAGGCTGGGTAAGTAGCTTTGTGGTTGGAGAAATCAAGCTATGTGATCCATTTCATGTTTTCAAAGTGTCATATCTATTCAGATCACAAGTTGGAGGCAGTTTTCCATTGAAAGGACTTCAAGCGAGACATGTCTAACTCCCCCCTTCTTCCTCTTCCCCAAATCACTCACTAACTTCCCCTAAAGAGGTCAAGATCTGCTCGATACCTCTCAGATTCATCATTCTTCATATTAGTAGCCTTGGTAAAGATCTACTTTACTCAAGGAAAGTCCATACTTCCCCCACAACTCTTACTTCTCCTTGATAGGCTAAGATTTACATACTTAGCGCTTTTTCTCATTATTGTCATATTGACTGCTAACTCTACTATGTAACTCCCTATCTATCTCCCCTTCCCCCTACTAAAACTATGTTAATAACTCCCATATATACTTATTCCCTTCCCCTGGTTGAAATATAACCATAAATACACTTGGGAATTGCTAAGTTTATCTGAAACTCAGCAAGAACCCTCATTTCCCCCCTCAAACCATCTTCTCATGCATATCGGACCCCTTCCCATGCCTTGAAATCCCTTCAAACATCAAAAAATTATGCTTATGATCATAAAAGCCCGCGTCACTTACCTTGGGCCATGCTCCGATTGCAAAAGGGTTCTATTGGACCCCCTCCGATGCGATATAGCAGTCGGGAGAGGAGTCATGTATCAAAACAATGCATAAGTGTGCCCCCGATTGGTTTGGCCGACAGCGATTTCACCGATCGGCGTATCGCTATGACAAAACAAAACATGCATGTGCGCTGCCGATATGGTTCATCGCCGATGGTCTGTTGCCGATCGCATATCAACGATCGACGTTTCATAAGAATCCACGCCATATATATATATATATATAGGTCCCGTCCCTTATCCTACCACCGCCTTCTCTGTTCTGCCATCCGTCCGATTGGCCGCGCCCTAGATCTACGGTGGGTGGGTCTGTTCACTTCCGAACCTATCGATGCATCCGGGGATGGGCGTTTTTCCCCCTGCCACGTCACCCCGCTGATGTCATCCGCCGTACTGCTGATGTCACCCGCTAAAAAGCGCGCAAGTGCGAAATTGCAGCTTAAGAAGCCCGGATTCAAAATCTGAGGCAGTTTTCGATGCGCTAATCGCGCATCGCCACGGGAAATAGGCCAAAATGGGGAATCTTTTTCTTCAGCGGTCGTTTTTGCCTCGAAAAGGCAGAAAAAGGGTGATTTAGCAGTTAAAAGAGTATCAAAAGCAGAAAGAAGCCAAAACTCATGTCAAAGTGTATGAGTGTTGCGGCAAAGTGTATCAGCGAAGATTTTCTCAGTGCTCGAAACTGATAAAACATTAAAGAGCCCCCAGCAAGTCAAAGAAACAGTAAAAGCCATTTAAAGCCTCTCAAATCACAGTTACTGCACATCAAAGTCACATGAGATCAGTGGACCAAAGCTCAAAACACAGTTATTGCAGAAGCATTGTATCGAGCCACCAAGGACACCATATTAACTCATTTTGATTTAGCTGCCTCCGGCGCAGCTCAATAGATATTTACTTGCATTTAATTTAAGCACAAGTTTAGGTTTAAAAAGCTTTTCCCGCATACCTGTTTAGGTCAGTTGTAATAAATACTCTTAGATATTTTCACTATAAAGACAACCCTGAACAATGGAATAAGCGTGGTTGTTAGTTGGCTGATTCGATCCAGGAGAGACTCGCACTGTATATCTGATATTTTCTATAATCAAAGACTGCTCACAAGCTTGGAGAATGGATTGTTTGCTGTGTTTAATGGTTGAAGAGTGACTATGGAATTCTTGTGCTGTTACATGACTCAATAAGTGCTTCTTACTTTTGTTTTTTTCATTCATAAATCACCATCTAAACAGTAGAAAGAAAGATTAGCTTAGAACTTGTTTAAACTGCACTCTATGCTCAGTTTCTGTTGTTTCCTTATGTTTTCATCTGTTTTAGGCATAAATATGGATTCCACATGGCTCATATTTGCCCTAATTCACCCATGTATGACAGTTATCCAGGGATTCTTAACTGCCCTAATAGAGCTCATTCGTCTTCCCTCTGTTAAGCTGAGTGAGAGATTCTTAATTGCCTCTCATTCCTTAGATTTCATTTCATCTCTTTTAGCTTGAAGGTTGTTTTATGTGTAGCTACCTTGCTCCATTTTCCTCTTGTGACCAAGAAAACGGACCAGCAATCCTACTCCTTGACTCCATGCCCAATGGTTTGAACTTATCACACTATGCATGCCTCTCTGTTTGAAAGCATCATCCTTCCTACCACCAAACACAAAACCCTTTGAACCCAATAGCTAGCCTAAAATCATCATCAGCAAAATCATTAAGAGAGAGCCCTCTCTGATTGCAGGTAGGCTAGAACCTGCAGTCCAAAGATTGGTTTGTGGTTACCTCGACCGTATCCCTTCAGGAGCTTAGGGACAACCTGAGTGTTAACATAATGGCGACTCCAATGGGGAATTCCTCAGATAATCTCACAAATCCAGTCCGAAGCTCCGCTGAGGAAGAATCTGACCTTTAAAAAGTTTTTGTTTAGCCTATATTGTTAGAAAAATCCCCAAAAAAACAAGTTAGAAGCTGGCTCCCAAAAAGCATTTGCGTTATACAAGATCAAATCCAGACCCAAATCCCCCAGTTGTTTTTGAAAATCCCAATATAATCCCTAAGATCCTTAGACAACAAGAGCAGAAAAAAGATTTTGCTAGTACCATTCCTGAGACAGTTCATCCAAGCTGTGTTCCAACCCCTGTCAAAGTTTTATTTTGTTCAAACCCTACTTCCCCTCGTTCATCATCCTCTTCTCCAAGTCTCATTTCTACACCTCTATTCGCTACACATACCACCACTACTACTCCTATTATCCCAGTTGCTCCAGTTGTTCCACTTATCCCTGTTATTCCACTTATCCCTGTTAATATGGCTAACAGATATGCACCTTTACGGCTGCCTGCTAATCTCCGAGCTATGCCTCAGGATTACCAGACTAAAATAACTTATTTTGATGGCACAAGTGCCTACACACCCCTTCAGCATACAAAGAAAATGCAAGACTACTTTGAGAGTTATGAGATTGATGATGATAGTGTGAGAATGAAGATTCTTGTCCAAAGTTTGACAGGTGATGTCAAGACTTGGTTTAGAGCACTCCCAGCCAATTCCATAGCAGACCCAGACGCCTTATACCAGTCATTTATCAACATATGGGAAAAAAAGAAAGACCCCTTGCACATATTATCTGAATATGACACTATCAAAAGAGGCCCTCAGGAGACTGTCTTAGACTATTGTGCAAGGTTTAATAATGTTTATAATGCAATACCACAGAACTTAAGACCTCCACCTGATCTTTCTTTGTACAAATTCCCTGATGGTTTTGATCCAAATATGGCTTATCAGTTAAGGGAAAGAGCCCCTCAAAGCCTTGCAGAAATGCAAAATGTTGTTGTTAGTGTGGAGGCAAACCTGATTGCTAAAAGAAACAGAGCTAGAACCTAGAGAAGAACCACCTTCAAGGAAGAACCCTCAGCCTTCGACCATAAACTAGATGCTATTATCAGTGGCATGCACAGGCTGGGAGATAGAGTGGAAAGTGTTGAGAGGAAATCATCATGGGAGGGACAAGAACCTAACGCTACAAGCAACCCAAATTTCAAGAAAGCTCAGAACACAAATGCTGCCAGATCTAGCCCAGACCGTGATATAAGACCTCCTTTCCAAGAAAACTACACAGAGGCATCCACTTCTAGTGAGCCCATAGAAGAGACTCACATGAACTTGATAGATTCGAAGGATGAGCAACAGATTTTTCTCACTCAAGAAGATCAAGACTACCATGATGTAAATCAATTTCCAACTAAGTCTGGAGAGTCTTTTGATTTTAAACAAGGCTATGATTTTGCTGTGTACGAGGTCCACAAACAATATAAGGTGAGAACAAGAACCATTGATGTCCCGGCACCTAGCAAGACAAAAGATAGCAAACAACCCAACAAGATTAAAGGCAAGGTTATCATAACAGAACCAGCTGATATTTCTGTTCCAAACCCGCACCAAGTGACTGTAGAGGACATAACAGACATACAGCCTCTTATTGATCAACCTCTGCTTCCTTCTTCCTCGAAAGAAGACTTGAACAGCACACCTAAAAATCTTCCCAAAACAGAAATACCACAAAGTGTCATTCATCATAACGCTGATAATCAAAAGGAAAACTCAGAAAATATTCTTGAAAAGGAGAAATCCGCTACTGCTAACGCAAAGATTCCATTGGAAAAACCATTTAACTTAGAAGCAGAGATTGGAAAATTTAAGATATCCATCCCCCTCTCAGAACTTGCCAAGCATGATGTTTATAGGCAACAAATTCAAAGGTCACTTCAAATGCCAGAGGTCAAGGATGATGTAAATGTTTTAGATGATACCCCTGAGTTGCTGTTTGGTCCAGAAGTTAATGGAAAATCAACATATGGATCTGTTCCACCCTTTTATGTCAGTATGCACATACATGACAAGATCTTGCATAATGCTATGTTTGACTCAGGTGCCTCACACAATCTTATGCCCAAAGCTGTAATGGAAAAGCTAAAACTTGATGTCACAAGACCCTACAAAGATCTGTTCTCCTTCGACTCAAGTCAGGTCAAGTGTTTAGGCTTAATCAAAGACCTTTGTGTGTCTCTAGTCCAATTTCCCAACAAGACAATCCTAATGGACGTAGTAGTTGCCGACATTCCACCAAAATATGGGATGCTCTTATCAAGATATTGGGGAGCAAAACCCCAAGGATCCCTCCAACTTGACCTCTCTTATGCCACTATATCTGTCTTTAGGCAACCAAAGAGACTGTACAAGGAAACACTGATGAAGTATGTGGTAAGTAGTGAGGAAAAGCCCCAAAATTTTCCAATTTACTCAATCCATTCTGATATGGATTCATTTATTCTTTTCAATGATGATACCAATCCTCCAACTAATGAGAAACCTTTAGCTGTAGAGCTAGAAACATGCATAAACGAGGAATCGATTGCCCATGCCCATGAAATCGTCACAACAATCAAGGCAACCAGCAAACAAGTAAAACCTCCCCAAACAGAAATTTTAAATCTATCCAATCCTAGAATGACTGGAACTCGTAATACAAACCACAAGCAAGAAATCACATGGTATTTAGAGTTTGATGGTTTTGTCAACAAGTTAGGAGCAGGGGCAGGGATATGGATTCACAATACACATGACAATCATGCAGAAGGCCATGCCTACAGACTAAATTTCAGATGTACCAACAACATGGCAGAGTATGATTCTCTCCTCTTAGGCCTAAAATTTCTCAAGTTCTAGGAGCTACAAAAGTGTCCATTCTAGGTGACTCTGATTTAATCATACAACAAATGAAAGGTAACTTTGTTACTAATGACAATAGAATGAGGGCCTATAGGGTTGTTGCCACAGAAATACTTAATACCTTCACTGAATCCGAGCTTGCCAGATCTAGAAACATAACATACATGCACACAGCCTAGCCACTTTTGCTTAGCACATGGCAAGTTCCCTTTGAGCAAAAACCATTTTTAACTGGCTGAGATAAAAACATAGGCCGTTGGTTCCTAACAATATTAAAGACAGGCAAGTATTTGAAAATGATGCCCAAATTAACAATTTCCTCACTCTTGAGGGCGAGTTTTCAAATTTAAACATTGACATGGAGGCCATGAACGATTCCCAGCAACAAACAAATGAAAATCAATAGGTGCTAACAGCTGCAACAGCAAAACAAATCCTTAACCCAACTGTTTTTTATAATGCAAACATAGAAGAGTTGAAACAAATGCATTTAGATGAAACAGCTAAAGCAGAGGCCGAGTTCATTGATCTAAATAATAACTTTTTGCCTGTTGGCCTCACTCCATTAGAAGACATGTTTGATGATAATGATGTGCCCAAAAAGCCAAAAATGGAGCCTTTAGATGCTGCTATAGAAGAGCACAATATAGGGACAGCGGAGAAGCCCAAAATGATTAAATTGTCCAAAAATCTGCCCCCTGATTAAAAACCAAAGTATGTGGATTTGTTCAAAGAGTTCCAAGATGTATTTGCTTGGAGTTATGAGGACTTGAAGTCCTATGACACCTCAGTGATTCAACATACCATCCCCTTCAAACCAAATCAAAAACCATTGAAGCAGAAACTTAGAAGAATAAACCCTATGCTTCTTTCCATCATTGAAAAGGAAGTGAAGAAAATGTTTGAAGCAGGTATCATAGCACCCATCAGATTTTCTGAATGGGTATGCAATCTAGTTCCCACAAGGAAAAAATCAAGTGAGATCAGACTGTGTGTAGACCTAAGAAACTTAAACCAGGTCTCTTTAAAAGACCACTATCCTTTGCCTAAAACTGACCACATCCTACAAAGAGTAGTGGGGTCATCTGGAATCTCTTTACTAGATGGATTTTCAGGTTTCAATCAAATACTTGTTCAACCGGATGACCAAGACAAGACAGCCTTTACCACACTGTGGGGAACATTTAAGTATGTTAAAATGCCTTTCGGGCTAAAGAACGCTGGTGCCACCTTTCAAAGGGCAATGGATATTGCATTTTCCAAGGAAATACATGATTTCCTTGTTGTTTACCTTGATGACTTAACCCCTTTCTCTAAATCCGATCAAGAGCACCTCAAACACTTAAGGCAAATCTTCATGACATGCAAGAAATATGGCATTTCCTTGAACCCCAAGAAGTCCGTGTTTGGCCTTGAGGAAGGTAAGTTGTTAGGCCACATCATTTCAAAAGATGGTATCAGAATTGATCTGGAAAGGATCCAATCCATCCTCCAAATTCCCTACCCAAGAAACATAAAAGAGTTGCAAGCATTCCTTGGAAAGATCAATTTCCTAAGGAGATTTATCCCAAATTTAGCCGAACTGATAAGACTGTTAAGCAACATGTTAAAAAAGGATGCCAAGCTAAGATGGTCTCTTGAAACCAAGCAGGCTTTTGAGACTATCAAAGCTGCCTTGACCCAAACGGCTGTCCTCACTAGTCCACAATTTGAGAAAGATTTTATCATTTTTTCTTTTGCATCTGAACACACTATAGCGGTTGTCCTTTTGCAAAAAGATGATCAAGGAAATGAAAAGCCAATTGCATTTTTCAGCCGAGCCTTAAGAGATGCACCCTTGAAATATCAAATCATGGAGAAGCAGGCCTATGCCCTTGTTAAGGCCATCAAAGACTTCAGAGTTTATATTTTATATTCACATGTAATTGCCTATGTCCCAAACTCTATCGTAAAGGACATATTAACTCAAGAAGGACTAGAAGGCAGAAGAGGCAAGTGGATTGCCGGTATTCTTGAATATGACATTGAGATAAAACCCACCAAGCTGATAAAGGGACAAGGTTTAGCCAAGCTAATGTCCGAAACAAATTTTCAGGCCTTAGACATTAACCAACTGGACAATGAACAGGAGCTGGCAACTCCACAAATCAGTGAAACCTTTTTACAATCCCCATGGTATGCTGATATTTGCTATGTTTTGTTAAACATGTGTGCTCCCCCAGGGTTTTCCAGAACCAAAAAGAGATTTCTAAAAATGAAAGCATCAAAGTTTTGTGTCTTAGATGGTGCCCTGTTTTGGAAAAATCATGAAGGAAGTTTGTTGAACTGTTTAACCATAAATGAAACTAACAGCATCATGAAAGAGTTCCATGCAGGGGACTGTGGAGGGTATCTATATTGGAAGTCCACTACTGACAATATTTTAAGGGCTGGTTATTATTGGCCCTCTCTATTTATAGATGTCAAGAAATTTGTTGTTTCATGTCACAAATGCCAAATCTTTGAAGGAAAAAGAAAATTGTTGCCTTTGCCCCTTAAGCCCATCTCAACCAAAAAGCCTTTTCAACAATGGGGTCTTGACTTCATAGGTGAAATCCATCCCTCTTCTTCAGACCAGCACAAGTGGATTTTAATAGCCACCGACTATTTCACCAAGTGGACTGAAGCTATCTTATGTAGGCAAGCCAATGACTCCACTATTATCCAGTTCCTTGAGGGCAATATCCTTTCCAGATTTGGCTGCCCTGAGAAGATCATCACTGACAACGCTGCTGCCTTCAAATCCAGAAAGATGATCAACTTCTGCCATAAATTTCACATTACCTTGGGCCACTCTACAGCCTACTACCCTCAAGGTAATGGCTTGGCCGAATCATCCAATAAAAGCCTCATCAACATCATAAAGAAAGTGCTTAAGAAAACAAAAAGAACTGGCATAGGAAGCTCACAAATGCCCTATGGGTAGATAGACTTTCAACCAAGAGATCCATTGGGATGAGCCCTTATGAGCTAGTAAATGGCATGGAAGCCAGATTTCCTTCATCTTTGGGCATCACTACTATCAAACTATTACAGGAGATTCAGGCTCAACAAAATGACATTCAAAGAAGAATCAATCAGACCATTCATATTCAGCAAACCAGAGAGCAAGTTTATGACAGAGCTCAAATTTTGCAAGAGAAACTCAAAAGGATGTTTGATAAGAAAGCTAAGGCTGAGGACTTCTGTGTTGGCAGCAAAGTTCTAAGGTGGGACTCATGAAGAGAAGACAAGGGAAAACATGCAAAATTTGATTTTCTTTGGAAAGGTCCATTCATTATCAGCGCTGTGCAAGGCAATAACACATATTTTCTCAAATCTGTAGATGGCAGCACAGCTGAAGAGGGCCCTGTAAATGGCTGAATGTTAAAGCATTATCATGATCCCTTTTGTTGAAAATAACCCAGCGGTATCATGTATGTACATAAATGTTTGTATATATCAGCACTTTGTTTTATTTTTGTGTAACAGTCCGAATGATAGAGCACGCAGAAGAAAGCAAGCAGTGCTACACAGTTCACAAGCAATTCAGTTGAGCGAAAGTGTTGTCCTCATTCCAAAGTTCCAATTATCTAATAGTCAGCACTAAGAAGTTTCAACCTACAACAACAATAGAAGATCAAGGCAGTCTGACCTGCTGTTCTTGGCTTTCCACAAGGAAAAGCCATCCCCAAGTGGAGCCATTGTTAGCCTCCTACTGCAGCAGGTTATTCATCTTTCATGATTGACATTTTTACATGCCAAATATGTCATACTTTGCATGCTGCAATGTTCCATATTTGTTACAAAGGCCAAGGAAGGATGCCATGAGGGTGTGCTAGTCCAAATGCCACTGTTGTGTTCCAATTTTGATGTGCTATTCCATTTTTGAAGAATTTTCAGTTGAAGGGAGGTCCAAACAGTTTAATCTTGGTCTTCCTAGGTTTCAATTTCCTGTTGTAGAATATAGAGAATCATTATTTGTCCAAACAGCTTAATCTTGGCAGATTCTTAGATAGGTAGAGAAACGAGGGTGCTCAACAGCCTAATCTGAGCCCCTGGATGAAATAAGTATAGGTGTAGATAGGAGGACAGTAAAAGAAAAGTTGAAAAGCTGGGTTTGCTAGTTCAAGTGCACCCAAACCAAAAGAAGAAAAAATGCTAGGTAAGTAGGCTGGGTAAGTAGTTTTGAGGTTGCAGAATGTTGATTTGTGATGAATTTCATGTTTTCAAGTGTCATATCTATTTAGGTCACAATTATCAGGCAATTTTCATATGGAAGAGCTCAAGCGAAGCATGTCTAACTCCCCCTTCTTCTTATTTCCCAAATCACTCACTAACATCCCCTTGAGGACTTTAGGATCTACCCAACCAGTCTTGTTATTACTTCATTGTTGTAAAAAACTAAGTCAAGCTTTGACTTTCTTCAGTAAAGAGAAGCCACATTTCCTGTGTAAAATCATTTCTTCATATCCCATTCAAATCCTATGTCTAAATTTCAGTTCACAAACTTAGCCTCTCCCCTACACTTCATCTCACAAGTTCATATTAACTCCTAACTCTATTATATAGCTCCCTAAATCATTTCCCTGTTTCGTATGGCTACAAAAACTATATAAAATCCCAAAAATATTAAATAGCCCCTCCCTTTGGCACTATAGCCATATCTATCAAGTCCGAGAAGCAGTAGTCCATCTGGGGCTCCTACTAACCCACCCGCTTCCTAACCTGGAGTTAGTTTGACATCTGGTCACACTAACAACCATTTACCCTTAACCCTAACCCTCCAAAACCCATGCTTCGCCCTTTCTCCTAAAAAGTCCCGCATGTAAATATTTGATCCCGCTTATGTATAACCCAAAACCCACCCTTCTAAGGTTTTTCCCCCTTTGCCGAATTAAATAAAAATAAATGCCGCGCGGGCCCTGTCCTTATCCCTCCGCTGACTTACCCTTCTCGTCGACCGTCAGATCTGGCGCACCCTAGATCTACGGTGGGCGGGTCTTTTCCCGCCTCGATATACCGAGGGTTAGCGTACGGGAGATGGGCGATTTTCCCGTCGTACTCCCGCCACGTGTCACCCTCCCGGCTGTGGCGAAGCACCCTCCTCCGAAACCGCTTCTGCACAAAAGCGGTGCGCCATAAACCAGATACCACCTCCTCCGAATGACATCACACTGCCACGTTGTCACCATGTCATCAGCTTGTGTCGGCCTCCTGCCACTGTGTCCTATGCCACATCACTACCACCGTACTGCCATGTCACCCTGCTGACGTCACCTCCGTACTGGGTCCCACTGCTGACGTCATCCGCTGTACCGCTGACGTCATGCTAATGTCACCTGCCGAAAAAAGCACGCAAGTGCGAAATCGCAGCTTAGGAATCCCGGATTCAAAATCTGAGGCAGTTTTCGATGCGCGATTAGTGCTTAGTGCTAATCGCGCATCGCTACGGGAAATAGGCCAAAATGGGGAATCTTTTTTTTCAGCAGTCGTTTTTGCCTCAAAAGGGCAGAAAAGGGGCGATTTAACAGTTTTTAGCATATCAGCAGAGAGAGAAAGTTCTGATTCAAGTATTAAAGAGTATCAAAGCAGAAATGAAGCCAAATTGCATGTCAAAGAGTAACAGTGTTGCGGCAAGGTGTATCAGTCATCAATATCAGTGGGGAACTTAACATCAAAAGGAGAGGAGCATTAAAGACCATCCAAACAAAGTCAATGAATACCAAAACAGAGTTAAAGGCAATTAAGGCCGAGTCATATTAGATTTAATGAGATCCAATGCCACTCAGCAACAGCAGAACTGCCTAAGGAGGCAATTCAAGTGATTTAAAGCCCAGACCTTGCAAAAACAGTGTATGAAGACACATGAAGGCGGCGCTGCAAAGCTCAAAGCACAGTGATTGCAGAAGTAGTACATCGAGCCACCAAGGACACCATGTTAATTCATTTTGATCCGGCTGCCTCCGGCGCAGCTCAATAGATATTTACTTGCATTTAATTTCAGCACAGGTTTAGGTTTAAAAAGCTTTTCCCGCAGACCTGTTTAGGTCAGCTGTAATAAATACTCTTAGATATTTTCACTATAAAGACAGCCTTGAACGATGTAATATGGGTTGGTTGGTTGGTTGGTTTGTAAATGCAATCCAAGAGAGACTCGCTCTGTATCTGACATGTTTTATATAATCAAAGATTGTTGAAAGCTTGGAGAATGGACTGTTTGATGTGTTGTTAATGTCTTTGAAGAGTGAATGAGGGAAATCTTGTGCTATTTTATGAATCAATAAGTATTCCTTACCTCTGTTATTTCAATTTCACATTTGCTCAAGTCACAGAACAAAAGTTTGGTTTAGAATTTGCTTACCTGCACTCTATGCTCAGTTTTTGTGGCTTCTTAATGTTTTCCTCTTGATTTAGGCATAAATATGGATTCCTTATGGCCCATATTTGCTCTATTTCATATATGAATGACTAATCTGGGAATTCTTAGCTGCTTCCAGGTAGGGCTCGTTTATCTTCCCTCTGCTAACCTGATTGAGAGATTCTTTGTTGCCTCTCATTCCTTAGCCTTCAATCCATCTTCATTTAACCTGAGTATTGTTTCATGAGCAGCTACCTTGCCCCTCTTTCCTCTTGTGACCAAGAAAACGCACCAGCAACCTTACTCCACGACTCCATGCCCAATGGTTTGAAACTAGTCACACTATGCATTGCCTCTCTACTTGCAAGCATCCTCCTTCCACCCAAACACAATACAAAACCCCTTGAACCCAATAACTAGCCTAAAATCATCATCAACAAAGCTAAATCATCAAGAGAGATCCTTCTCTGATTGCAGGTGGGCTAGAACCTGCAGTCCAAAGATTGGTTTGTGGTTACCTCGGCTGTATCCCTTCAGGAGCTTAGGGACAACCTGAGTGTTAACAGTTATCACCCTAAAAAAAAAAAATTAACTTTGGAAAGTTTGCCTTGTTTCTAGTTATGGTCTTATAATAAGTTTTGAGTCATCACATGCTTAAAGGGATAAGCGATAGGATTATAGTATCAACAGTTTCATTCTCATTTCCAAACCCTTTTTCTAGTCATGGTGTTAAAGGGTCTCAAGGTCATTTCATGCTTAAAGGGTTAGGTCATAGGGTTAGAAGTCTTTAAGGTCATATTTCATTTCCAAACAAAGTTTGACAACATTATTCCATGTCTTAGAAGTCTCACCTTGTGTTTGGAAGTCATATCTCAAGTCATTTTGAAAAAAATTGAAATTTATCTACGAATCCACGTTTTCATAGTGCAGACAGTGTAAAAAAACATGTTTTGTGCTTAAATCGCTGATGCAGCCTTTTTCAACAGAAAAAACTCTGTTTTCTGTTTTAAGTAGTCAACTTCCAAGGGGTTTTTTGAGAAACTGAAAGCATATTTTGGAAAATTGAAAGAGATTATTATTCCTCACATACCTATCTACAAAAACCTTTTTCAGTTTCTTCGAATTCATTATGAGCTGGGATAAGTTGATGACACAACTTGCGCTACAAAATGGCTAAAAGTCATTGGGAGAAGCATTCTACTTTCTGGTTTTAGTAGTCTTTCTCAAGATCCGTTTCTGGCTACATGCAAAAGTAGTTTGGAATTCTGAAGAAATTTTCTCTTCATAAAATCTCTAGCTACAATAACCTATCTCACTTGTTTCATAGGTGTTACCAGTTGGGAGATACAAGGCTTTCTTTAAAGCCATATTTTCATAAATCAGAATTTTCCAGTTTACACCTGATATTCAAAGACAGTTTCTGGGCAGTAGGAGAGTTATTGCAAAAAACCAAGAGAGGTTTTTGTTTAGCATAGAGTGGTATCCAAAAGCCTCCTTTATTTTTGCAAAATATATTTTTTATGAGGAGACAAAAGCTCTGTTCCAACACCTATTTTTCAGCCATAACATAATAGTAAGTTACAATTTCTTGATGCAGTTTTGTTGAGGAGAAGGATTTTATTTCTTGAAATTATTTCAAGGATTATCTATGTTGATTATTAAAGCTTGTATATATCATGGAAAAGTGAAAGAAGTTTTTGAAGACTGAAATTTTTGAAAAGAGCTGTGTAAAAGACATACACAGCAATTTCGTAGCGCACTATGAAACTGTTGTAGGTGCAGTTTTTGAGCAGCCAGATCAGCTCTCATTATACTCCTTCAAGGGATTGATTTTCATACAGGTGGAAGAGAAAATTTCTATGGAAGTGATAACATATATCACTTGTCTCAAAAGGTCAATTTGGTTAACGAATTGATTCAAAAAGCATCAATGAAGGTTAAATCTTAAATGCAGGAAACAGGCTCCTGGTTTTCAAGACATATAAGGGATGAGTCAACAGAATCTAACAATAAGGTTAAAGGCTTCATAAAATTAAAATTCATGGATTTATAGGTGTCAAAGAGAATGTTTAATTCCTAGATAAGGTTGTTTTAGTAATAATAAGGAGTTTTTCTCCTAATTGTATTAAGACTCTACGACAGTCAGTTAACTATTATTTGTAATTAATAGTTTGTTTTATGGTTAGAATAGGTGTCAAGCTAGGAAATTCGAATTCCCCTCAAGTTGGATGAGGGAATCCAAGATTGTAATGATAACTCTATAAAAGACAAGAGGTAGAATTCCTTAAGGGTGGGGGAAAATGTTATAGAAAAAGACTACTTTTGTAAGTGCAGTGGAGGGACTGATATATACAGAAACAGTTTAACTTTTTTGAATCTGAGATTCTTAGTGTACTTCAGTGAGCTTTATCTTTTATCTTTGATATGTTTTTATTGCATATTATTAATGCTTATTACTCATAATTCATGGAGGAACATGCTCTGACTTCCTTTAAGTGTTAAACTATGGTGAATTGAGTTCTTGGGTCCTATCTCTGGATGTTTTTTTTTCAATGTTTCAATACTTATTACTCAGAATTCATGGTTACTCATGCTCTGACTTCCTTTAAGTATTAAACTCTGATGAATAACTTTTAATACTTTCCTTTTGAATACCTTGACGTGTCAGTACTCAGAATTCATGCCCACGTGCTCTGACTTCTATGAAATTCAAGTTATTGATACATTCCTGAATGTGTTACTCTTTCATTGAAGTATATACAAGCCTCAGTTTTATAAGAAGAACTATTTGTTATCTTTATCTCTATCACTGGCTCCATGGCCCAATGGTAGCAAGTCTCCATCTTTCAACCTATAAACATATAAAATCACAAACCATAGAGTTAGCCATCTATCTATATCTTTAATCAATATCATTAACCCTTTGAGAGAGCCCTCTCAAGCTGAGAAGGCTAAGCCTTAGGTAAAAGATTGGTTTGAAATAGTTACACTGAGATAGTCTGATCAGCAACCTATCAGGGTCCTTTTTTGGTGATAACACATGCATTGACTAATTGAACTCACAATTAATTCAACAAACTGTTTGAATTAATCTAACTAGACTTGACTCAGTTAACTGAGCCAACTAATTACAACTCATCCTTATCTCTTTAACTAATGGATAAATTCCTCAATTAATGGAGAAACTGTTGCATGTCCCCAAATAGACTTCATGTTTGATTTTCTACAACCAATTAACTCATGGTGAATTAATTAATTATTTTACAAACATCTACTAATATCAAATTCGAATTTTTACATCTCTATTTTAGTTCAGGGACTAACTAAAATAGGAAGGTATCCCGAAATGATATTTATAGCAGTACTAAATTTAACACTTCTATATTTAGCATTTATTGTTGCTATTTTCAACATGTTGCTACTAACAGATGTTTATTGTACAGATCTTATATGGTATATGATAGTTGTTGATGACTATCATGGTCTTATTAAGGTATTTTGTATTAACTATAAGCATCATATCTGTCATTTGATGTAAAGTTCATGTAAATACCTATGATTTAATAATTGTAAAATTTAGTCATATATGGACTATTGTGGTCAAGTCATGTAATCCCATCTTCTTGGGTATATGATGTAATTTGTAACCCCATTGTGATTGGGTGGTTGATGTAAGCTTGCATCCTTGGTCATAGGAGAATTCATATCCAATTGATTCATAGAGTTAGGTACTTCATTGCACATCCTTCAGAAGTTTCAGCATGTGCTCAGGGGGAGCATGATCAATATTCAGTGTTCATTGGTCAACCCGTTGTCCTTGATGTAAAAGGGGGAGATTAAATTGGTGTTTGAAAATATTGGTGTATCTATAGATGTGTTTTCAGGTATCTACAGGTGGTGGTGACCAAACACCAAAGTGGTTTCCATCAAGTCCAAAGGGGGAGATTGTTGGCATTATGACTAATGTGTTGCTTTTGATGGAAACCTACTTGATGTGTTGTCTTTTGATAGAAACCTACTTGATGAAGATGTCAGCATGATGTGTCTACATGCGACAAAGAGTTTTGTCAAAGGCATAGTAGTTCAGAGACAAGGGAATGATTAAGATGAAGTTTCAAGAAGTATATGTGAGTTCTTTGACGCAAAGTCGCGTACACACAAGGGTATGAAGAAGAAAAGGAGTGTATAGTTTCCATACCATGGTATTCTAAATACCAAGGGTCTTTACCATAGTATTGAACCGTGGTATTGAGCCCAACAATGGATATTTGATCCCACCAAAGAATACCATCGGTAGAACTGTGGTTTTGACCTATGGTATTGGATAAGGGCTAAGTTATATAAGGAGATGAAGATCAAAGTACTTAGGTGTGCAAGTAATGAATATTTCATGAATAGTTAGATTTGAAGCAAGTGTGCACCCTATGGGCTATTAATGATTTTTTTGATCTGAAACTAGTTATGCCCCAAGAATTTCATGATGGATCAGATCCAATAGATCTGAAATGAATATCTTGATAATGGATTGGTTTGATCTATAATCTTTATACCTGATGAATGTTTTATTATGTATGCCGAGAGAAGAATATGTTCTGAAGATCTAATGTGTAACAGAGCTTTAAGTCAATATTTTCGTATTTGTACGTGGGTTTATAACCTGAAAGGTGCGTACATATGTTGGTTTCATGTCAATAAGTAGCGTATGTATTCACGTCTTTACGCGGGTTTCATTCCTGAAAAGCATGTCTACATGCAGAAATGCTTTCTAAAAAGTGTGTATATAAGCTAGGGTTTTGTTGAATAAAATGTCTTATCAGTCTAATCAGTAATTTTGCTTATGATGTCTGTTAATGAAGTCTTACCTGATAATCTAGGTTTAACAATAATGTTTGAATTTGAATTGATTGATAGAAGAAGTGATGATGCTGCTAGCTATATGTGATTGAAGACCTGTGATTGTTCTATGATAGTTTTAGAATGATTCAGTGTTTCAAGGTTTAACTTAGTGTGTATTTTAGGATAACAGTGATTAAGTTTCAGGGTTCAATGTTTTTAGGTCTACATGCGGATATGCCTCATGGAAAGCATGTATATACGTGGATATGCTAAAGCAAATTAGCGTATATATTCTGATATTTTATTGATCAAAGTTTGTAGTGATAGAATCTGGTTTCTGTGATGAATAGTATGTGGATTGGCACTCTGGTGAATGGGTTTACAATGATCTAACTACTTTTGTTGTTTGAGATTGATTTGGGTTTTAGTTGGTACAGTGATTAAGTGATTTGATATGATGATTGGTTTCAATTTTATTATTCGATTTTAGTGGGTCCAGTCTGAAAATTTGATGAAACATGGCCTACAAATTTGATGTTTTGTATCAGGTGGATCAGTGTGAAAATTTATGAAATGAGGTCCACGGTAGTGTAGGGGGTCGGAGCTCGCTTCTAGTGGTTGCTAGAAAACGAGAGAAGGTTTTAGCCTTTTGCATGTTTCCTTTAGATGCTAAGGATCATGGCATATTGGGGTAGGTCACCCACCCACATGTATGTGTAACCATAGGATAAGTTTTTTCTTCTATGATGCAATTTTCTAGCTAGTTGTCGTACATTATTTATTATATGTTGTCTTTTTCTTTCCTTTTATTTTCACAAGTTATTTACATCTTGAAATTTTTGGCATGTAACTTAGTTAGCATGATTGTGCCTAAGTTTTTCCTAAAGGTTGAATACTAAGTCCTAAGGTGTTATTTTCTATGGTGAAATTTCATTTGATTTGTTTATACAGGTCATGTCCCCACCTAGTGGCCATTATCGCCCAACTAAAGAAAACTTGTTCGAGTTTCTTTCTTTTATGGGGAAAAATGACATTGACATTGTTGGTGTTGAGGTATATGTCATATAAATTTTTTATAGTCTACTTAATTTTATATTTAAACATTCATTGCGTTTCATGTCTTATACTTTGTATTGTATCCTCTCATTTTTAGAAGAGGAACTCAGTGTTGATGGTAAGAAGCAGAAATTGAAGAAAGAGGAGAACAATAATGTTGGAGTCACAAAAGAAAAAAGAGAGAGATAAGAGAACCGGTCTAATGTTACCCTTAAAGCTAATATCATACATGAGACACACATATATAGATTGATGTTCAAGTCTTTAGAGTTGGAATTCACCTATATTGTCTTGGCAACACAATGATAATATTTTGAAGTAATGAAACAATATTTTATGTGTAAATTATAGTCCAACCAATATTAAGTTGGAAACTCATATTGTAATAATTGACATTTTAAATAATATACTTTGTGGTTGAAATTATTCAAAGTTGCACATGATATTATTTAGTATTGTAATTAATATATGTAACTCTACATTTTCATATTAGATGAACATGCACATTGTATAACATATTTTTTTTAACTTAGTCACAAAATCATACTATTTAATTTATGTTGATTAATAATGAACACATAAAATTAATATAAAACTACTAAATTAGTAGTTTATATTGATTAATGATGAAAAAAAATAAATGTATACTACTAAATTAGTTTTTGTAATGATTATTATGAAAGTAAATGAAATGAATATAAACTACTAAATCAGTCATTTATATAATGAATATGAAACTACCCAAAAATGATCAATGACTACTGCAAATGATAAAAATATTATTACAAATAACGACTAAATTTTGCATATGTACGACTATTAGTAGCTAATTTACAGTATTTTATAGCATGACCGAAATTTAATCATATTTCTTTGTTCATTAATTGTTTTCAAACGATGAGTAAAATTTGCATATATATGACTATTACTAGCTAATTTACAATATCTTATAACACGACCAACATTTTGGTAATATTGTTTCAGTCATTAATTGGTTTTCCCAGGTGATCATATAGTAATATATTTTTTTGTATATTTGGTCATCAATTGTGGCAATTAATGACTAAATCAACGACTAAATTAATGACCAAATTTATGACTAAATATACTACTAGACAAGAAAATTGAGACAATTAATTAATGACTAAGCTAAAAATGACTAAAAGTTGGTCGTGTTATAAGATACTGTAAATTAGCTATTATTAGTCACTGACTGAAACATGGTCGTTTATATACAAATTTCAGTGATTTTCTTAGTAACTAATTAGCTATTTTCTACTAGTGATAGTTGGGATGCATAAAGGAAACTAGCATTCTATGCTCTTTTCAGCACTATGGTCTTACCATACTACTGTAAAAACATCGACCGGTTTTACTCCTTTCCAACTTGTTTATGGTTTGGAAGCAGTGTCACCTATTGAATGTGAAATCTCATCCCTTAAACTAGCAATCGAACTATTACCTGCTACCTCTGCGGACGAAGAACACTTTATACATTTAGCTCATTTGGATGAAAATCATCGTAATGTCGTACTCACTAGCAAGGCTCACTAGAAACATGTCAAAGCCCAATACAATCAAAATGCTAATCCTCATTCATATTCAGAAGGTGACCTAGTCTTGGTTTATGATCAAGCTCATGACAAGTTATGTGTAGGGAAATTTGAGCCCATGTGGCATGGCCCTTATATCATAAAATGGGTATTAGCTAAAGGAGCCTATGAGCTGGTTGGTTACAATGGTATTCCTTTGGGAAAGCCCAGAAATGGTCTTTACCTAAAGAAATATTTTGCATAAAATTTTGGTGAAGATCTGTACATTATTTACCTTTTTTCTAGGTATATGTGACAGCTAATGTTTTTTATATTCTCTACTACTTCTCCTGCTTATCTCATTTTAAACTTGATTTATAGATGTCGATGTTCTCTCGAACTTACATTGGCTTTTCTGATGGCGCTAGTCATAGTATTCGGAATTTGTCTTCCGTAACTTGGGTTATCTATTCACCCAGTGATGAGCTAGTCTTTATTCATGGAATATGTCTCGGTCAAACAATGAACAATATAGTAAAATATAGCGCAGTCATTGAGCTATTAGTTGATTCCATCACATTTGGTATCTGGTATTTGCTCGTTAAGTTAGATTTGCAGCTCGTGGTATTACATTTAAACGGTGTCTATACAGTAAGGAGTCCAACCATGTTAAGATTATTTTTATGAGTCTGTCTCTTGGAAAGGCAATTTGATTACATCGAATAGCAAAACATCCTGAAATATTTAAACACATTGACAAATGAATTGGCGAATCATGTGTTCAATAGACATTGCAACATTTGTAAATTAAAAAAAACTATTAATTCATACATTGATCGAGATAAACATAAGTAAAAGTTAGTAGATATTTCATTAAAATAGACTTTGTATAAAATTGTGTGTCTAAAAAATATGTCATCCGAGGACATAAGGCCCTGTGGCCTTTTATTTTCTGAATATGCTGACACCAAAAAGTCAAAAAGTGGTCCTAGAAACTAGAATAGCTAAGCATGATGATGATCATGATAACAAATGATAGCACGAGCAACTCAACGCAGCAAACATTTGAGAGGCCTTGGAACCCGAACTACATGTCTCTGATAGTGGCGTGGAATGTCATCAGTCCCAATCTCTATGATTTTGGAAGTCAACCTCTCAAGGTTATGCTCCAACTCTGTCAAGATATCATCTACCTCTGGGTTCGCTACCGCAGCTTCTATAGGCTACTCACCTCATCTATCATATTGTCTCAACTCATCTAGTTGGGTTGGACCCACATTTGCACATGCATTTTGGAATTAGCCTTTGAAGACCAAAAACACGTAAAAATTAAAAATTTGAAAATATGTCAAAATGATAAATTCTCACCTAGATCAACCCACTGAGTTCCGACCGGAAGTGGGATATCAGGATCGCCTCTTTAATCCATCACAGCATATGGAAAGGCCTTAATCAGAACAATCTATTGGCCAAAAAAATCTATCGTATACCTCACTACTATTCCATCACCTCCATGGTGTGCGATCAGTGCAACTCACCTCATCATCCATGGATCCCTAGAACCCCCCTCACCTGCCAAAACCTATTGTGGTCGAAGGATAGGAACCCTCTCTAGGGTAAAAGAAACAATAATGGCACCATAACTGAAATTCTTCAATTTTCCATTCTTGCACCTAATCAATTGGGCCTTCATCTTCACCACCACTGCCTCACACCAGTTGTATACCATGGATTCCCAACATTCCACGTCTGTCTGCATCTGTGTCTGTGTGGCTAAATGAAGGGCAGCGCTGTCACACAGTTTTCAAATAGTGAAAGAAATGGTCCTCAAGGGTAAAAGCTTGATGGTCTTAGTATCAATTCTTCCATCCTTGGGTGGTGCACCCCTGCAAAAGTATCATAAATACCCATCAGTAGTATCTCCCCCCGTCCCTGATCCGAATAGTGAAAGATCGGCTCCCTGATGAGACAGCCTAGTCAAGAAGTAGATGTCATCGGCATCAATGGTAAGGCAATGATCGGCAATCAAAAAGAACTATTCTTGGACATTCCAGGTCCTTACCAGCCATGTCATCAGATCTACCTGAGCTTTCATCTCAGGAATGGGCTAGTATTTTAGGAGACCACAAGTCCTAAGAGTCTACATGGTGGTCAGATCTTCCAAAGCTGTCGCATCATTGGCTTCATGCTCTCTTTCCCTCTACTCCATTTTGAGCAATCAAATGACTTGAAATGACCATTTTAAAGAAATTAGAATCATCTTAAAAATTCATCTCATGTTTTTTCTAGCTCAAAACTTGTTAAAAAATAAACCCTCGGTGCCTGTGAGGCTGCCCTTTTATGGATAGGGCGCAGCTGTGTAGTTTTTCCCATAGAATTCCGCGCAGGCCGTCATTTTCTGTGTGGAAAATTTTATCGCCTTGCGTGGGCCCAATTGAAAAAAACCCATGTAGGGCCGAGGGTGCATTTTTAAACACATTTTTTCTCTAAAAAATCAAATGAAAACTCAAAATGGAATTCTAAACGGATAAAAAGCTAAGTTAAGGAGAGATCTTCTACCTGGAAGAAACGGTGTGCGCTTTTGTCCACTGGTTGGCTCGAAATCATTCTTGGAAGTCTGGTGGTAAAAACACATCTCTCTGCTCTCAAATGGTAAAAATGAAAATGGTGAAATAATTTACTTTTTCCCACTTTTATAAGTTTTCTAGAGCTTAAAAATATTATTTTTTATGTTTAAAACCTTTTTGGAGGGAAAATAACATTTCTTGAGAATTTATGACAATTTATTGAGTTTAAATGTGTAGGATCAGTTACGGAGCAAAAATGAATCATTTTAACATTTTAGCATACTTTTATCACTCTTCATGCTCTTAAAAAATTACGAAAAGCAAAAATCATGGAGTCTTCTTCTAAGCCCTTTTCAGACTCTTTCAAAACGAAAAGATTGTCGAGTACTTGCATGTTCGAACTCATAAAAGTAAATGAACAACTGCCCACTCAGTATAAGTTTACCCCTTTTACAAAATTATTTAGGTTAGTTTACGAAAAAGGTATACGTTGACCGAACATGGTCAATAGAGTTCTATCTTGTATTATTTTATCCTTTTTCGGACCTGAGAGACTAAACTGACAAAAAAGAACATGCTGGAGTCTACTTATGTTTTTCTTTCAACTCTCAAAAAATGAAAAACGCCGAGATTTACTTTCTCCGAACTCATTAATATTTTACGGTAAAAGAACTGAATGTATTTTCTTTTTGTGTCTTTTTCAAACTCTTAAAATAAAATGACATCGAGTTACTCCTTTACTAGACTCATAAAAACTAAATAGTATAGGACTCTTCAAGCATGACGAGACCGAACCATTCCTTCTTAGGGTTCGTTAAAAATACTTCAATGGACTCATTTGAAGGGTGAGCTAATAGTCCAAGCATATGTTATCCTCTTCAAGCTTGTAAAAAATAGATAGGTACTTGCCAACAGTGGTGGGGGGAATTTGGGAAAAGGTGTCCATTTTACATTATCATTATTTTTAAAAATAACATGTCGCTCTTGAGCACAACACTCTGTCACACTCATGTCCAACTTGGGAAATCTATTTGCCTTACAGTTAATCGAACCTCATTGAAAGTCTTCATGGTTTTTGGTATTATCGTTAAGTAAAATGTTTCCAAGTCATTGTCGTGTCATTATGTGTTCAAGAGAAGTTCAACTTTAGTTCAAAACCCCTTTGCAAATTTTATGCCTTCAGTCACGTCGGCCATCCTTGAGTCAATCCTTGCAAACTATTTTCAAAACTTGACACTATGTTTCGTGTGGTAGGCTTTCCTATGATGGATCACTTCCTATCGACTTCAGCTCATTATCTAGGAAGTTGATTTAGAAACCTTCTGTACCTTGAAGCCTGCATGCCTTAATGGCAGGTTTCTCGCTTTTGACGATAGGTTCTCATCATTGGCCTTTGGTCGAATGATTCTATGAGTGTTCGACTTCATATCACTTATTCACACTTCATAGATTGTACTAGAAGTAGCTTGAGGACCATTGTCATTATTGGTGGTTTCTCTCATGCTTGTTAACGGTTGACATCATTGACCAATGATCAAGTGGTTTCTGCCATGTTCGACTTCGAGACATTTACTCGCATGGTTAGATTCGTACTGTGGATCAAGAGATAGAGATCAAGACCTTGGGTCTAGTTTCATCAATCCAGGTTGCGAGGAAATTTTATATTCATGATTACATAGACAAATGGCTACATCCATGTTGTTTCTACCATTTATATAACTTTAATTTTTCCATGCTTTTTCATTGAGTTCACTTTATTTTGAGTATGGGAATTCCTACCTCAAAGATGATTTTTGATATATATTTTCATTGTGTTCCTTGAATGTTCCCTGCAGGTTTCCAACCATTGTCTTTGATCCAATCCTTGGAATGATAAACCGCTTCAATATTTTACACTTGTTTTACAGAATTTGCACTTTAGGGGTAATATGTTACATGTCAATTTGTCACCATGACACTTGATCAGTTTATGGTTCTTTTTACCATCCATGAACATGTTTGAATCAACTCCCTTAGAAGTAAAAAAAACTAAAAATATTTTGAAGTAGATGATAAATTTGAGAAAAATAGTTGTCACACCTTGATAAGTTCCACCTGCACTGTTTTCTCTAGAGTTTCCTATGCATGCGCTAAAATTGAATCTGAGAATAGCGTAGAGCTATGCTTTATCTGCCACTATAAACTTGAGCAGGTGAATTCTAGAAAGTAAAAATAAAAAATACATTCTAGAAACATAATTGGTCGAATATTTCCCAATTGAAAGCTTTCAGGTAATGACTATTCAAACTATAACCCTCATATGATGCATCTCCATCCCTTTTCTCATGGTAATCTAATCCCTCAATAAAGGAGTCTTATCCTCCTCTTATGGATCTGAAACTTCCTCCTCTTAGCCTATAAAATGACTAGAGGGTAGAGGGATTGAGGAGGTCAAAACTCAAAGAAGACAAACTTATGTTGATGGTTTGAGATTGGAAAACTTGTCATCTAAGGAGGAGATTGAAGGCATTTGGGAGGGACCTCATGGAATCAAGGCAAAGGTTGTAAGGCTCCTCTTAATCTTCGAGTAATACAAATGTACACTTTCTCCCATTAATTTTTGTCTTATTGGAATAACGAATGGTTTACAATTTTTTATAATTTTTATTAAGGCAAATTCTATTCATAATTTCCTTGATCATTAGGTTAAGTCGTTTGGATTATTATATCGCGTTTTCTTTTGATCCTTTTATGGTCGATGTTTTCAAGTCTTATCAAGCATTGAAGAGTTGCATCGAACCACAACAAGGGATATTCATCAAGCATTTTATGAAAGAGGTAAGAGGCTCATCCATTAGCTTTAATTATTATAATTCAAATGAGTTTGACTTAGGGAAAGAGTTAGTTCAATTGTATTGCTTGTTTCTAGTTTCCATCAAGCATCTAGGGAGATTGTTCTTGTCTATAAGATGGATTGTTCGGTGTAACACTAAGTTTGCGACAATAGGATACTATTGGTATGAAGGGACAGTTAGTAAAGTTACAGAGTTACTTCATGAATATCAAGAACTAATTCCCACTAAGTTTTCAAAGATGAAGGGTACAATAGGAGATCTAGGAGTCATGATGATTCCTCTAAAGCCTGATGTGAAGCCAGTTAAACAAAGACATTACAGGTTTAACCCAAAATATAAGGAGAAATAAAAGATAGAGCTTGATAAGATGATAGTAGCAAGAATTATTGAACTAGTAGAAGAATCATAATGGGTGAGTCCTATGGTGATGCAAGAAAAGAAGAATCAAGGAGAGATTAGGATCTGTGTTGATCTAAGTTAAATGATCCATTTTTATATCCCTTCCCTACCTCTTTTACAGATGAAGTGCTAGACAATGTAGGAGGTTAAGAAGCTTACTCATTTATAGATGGATTTTCAGGTTATCATCATATCAGGATTGCACCTAAAGATCGGCATAAGACCACATTTGCTACATTAAATGGGGCTATATCAATACATGGTAATGCAATCTAGATTAAAGAATGCTCCTGCTATATTTTATAGAGTGGTGGATGCAGCTTTTAAGGAATATATCCACAATTGTCTAGAGGTATATTTGGATGATTAGATAGTATTCGGGTTGCTAGGAAAGCATGTTGGAAGTTTAAGACTTATGCTCAACACATGTAGACAATATCAGATCTCTTTGAACCTAAGGAAGTGCATAATTTTTGTACCTTTGGCATATTGTTGGGACATATTGTTTGTAAGTAAGGATTAATGGTGGACCCTGCTAAGATTGTTATCATTGTGAACTTTCCTCCACCTAAGACAGTAAGACAACTTTGCACTACATTAGGACATACTAGATATTACAGATGCTCAAATTACTGCACCTATGGATAAATTGTTGAAAAGGATGTAACTTTCCATTGGAATGAAGACTGTTAGAAAAGCCTTGGGATATTGAAAGAAATAATGGTAGTTGCACCTATATTAGTGTTCCCTGATTGGAATAAGGAATTCCATGTCCATGTGGATGCCTCTTGTATAGATTTGGGATTAGTGCTGGCATAGCCTAGTGTAGGAGAGATTGATCACCCTATAGCTTTTGCAAGTAGGAAGTTATATAAAGAAAAAAAAAATCGCACCACTACAGAAAGGGAATAATTGGCTATGGTGTATGCTTTGTAGAAATTTAGACATTATTGTTGGGATCACACTTTAAAATTTTCACAGATCATTTTGCACTTAAGTATTTGGTTAATAAACCTATTTTAGGAGGAAATGTTTGCATATGGTTACTATTACTTCAAGAATATGACTTTGAGATCATTGTTAAACCAAGAAGACTGAATGTAAGACTTGACCATTTGTCAAGGTTGGAAATAGGGGAAGAACCAACCAGTATTGTGGATAATCTCCCTGTTGTGCAGTTATTTGCAATTAGAATTGCAAATGACCATTTTGAAGACATCATCCAATTTTTGAACACATTAATGGATCCTTCATAATATACTACATAACAAAAAAAGGAATTAGTGGTTAAGGCAACTAACTTTTCATTAATAGAAAGACAATTATATAAGATGGACCTAATGAGATACTGTGTAGATATGTTCCTGAACATGAAAGACATGTGATTCTAGCAAAACCTCATGGTGGCGCAGATGGTGGACACTATGTAGGAAAATTTACTGCCCAGAATATTTTGAGAGCAGGACTGTGATAGCCTGCACTAAACAAATATGCAAAAGATTATTGTAGAGCATGTGATGTGTTTCAAAGAATAGGAAAACTCTAAGAAGAGATGAGATTCCATTGGTGCCACACATTACATTACATGCCTTTGATAAGTGGGTTATTGATTGTGTTGGACCCATCAATCCACCTGGAAAAAGGACTAATGCGAGGTACATAATTACAGCAACTGATTACTTAACAAGATGGGCCAAAGCACAACTAGTAAGGGACTACAGTGCAAATACTATTACGAAGTTTATTTTTGAGTATATACTGTCTATATTTGGAGGTCCAAAGATTTTGATGAGTGCCCAAGATTCCCACTTCTTAAATAAGACTATTGGAGTGTTGACTGAGGAATTCCAAGTCTATCATCAGAGGAGTACCCCTTGTCCACCTCAGGCCAATGGAATAGTGGAAACATTTAGCAAGATTTTGGAGAATGCACTTACTAAGGTATGGAATGTCAATAAAGATGACTGGGATCTCAAAATGCCAGCAATTTTATAGGCTTACAGGACCACATGTATGAAGTTGACAGGTTAGACACCATTCAGATTAGTTTATGGGCAATAAGATGTGATGCCCATGTAATACATCATCCCTAGCTTGAGGATTGCATCTTTTAAAGATATGGCAGACCCTGATATAATGAAGCAAAGAATAGTGCAATTGATTTCTTTGGAGGAAAATAGATTCATAGCAGGATTTCATCAGCATGTACGGAAAACAAGAGAAAAGGCTTGGCATGATAGGCATATTAAGAAAAAGAAGTTTCAAGTAGGAGACTTGTTCTCATATATGATAGTAAGTTTGTGAAATTTCCAGGGAAATTCAAGATTCATTGGTTAGGCCCATATATTATTAAGAATATTACTGATGGAGGCACAATTCAATTAGCTTAAGTTAAATAGGGAATTGGTTAAGGGAAGAGTAAATGGCAGCAGGCTGAAGTTGTACAAGGACAACCCTGTCCCTACAACCTCACTCTAAGAAATAAAGGAGAAGAGTCTTAGTGCCACCTGCAGTTAAAAGTGGAAACTGGACTATAAACTATGCTACAGAGAGATTCAACGTAAGGAGTTACTTTGCTACAGTATGGATTATGTCAAAGTAAATAGGAGCCACAATGTAAGATGGGATGTTTGCTACAATATGGATGTGTCGAAGTTCTCCGAAAAATATGACCATTAAAAGGGAAAAGTTAGCATTAAAAGTATGGGGAAAATTCCATTTATGAGGATAGGTTGGCAATATATAAGGATAGATATGTAGTTAATGAATAGAATCATAGCACAATCCAAACAAAATCTAATCTAGTGATGGGGTTAGAAATTGGAAATAGTTATAAAAAGTCACATCCCCCCTAGATCAAACACTTTTTTGAATTCAGAATTCGAGTCTTGAGAATGCAAAGAAATTGTAGAATATTTAGCTATCGTATGTCATCTGAGCGTTCTTGGGAAGAAATTGTGCGTAATTTTCATGAGAAAGGCTTATCTGGAATCGTGGAAGCTTCTAGTATGCCCACATCATTAGCTAAGATACCTACAGTAGCATCACTTGTAGTAGCATCAACTGCAGCAGCATCAGCACAAAAGCAACGGAGATTACAAAGGAAGAAACTTGTCAAACCACAATAAGAAGTTGAGCAAGTCAGAGACGGTGAGGAAGAAGCAAGCACACAGAGAAAATGGAAACAAATGGCATGACATTTCCATCACCTCTACCACCATACATTCCACCAAGAAAACTAAATGCTAAACCAATAAAATACTCTAAGGATGTGAAGTTTGGCACCTTCACACCCTTACTGCTAGAAAAAGTACCATTTATTGGGGAATTGCTTGGAAAAATACTACAGTTGAAGTTCGCAGACTACGACTTCAACGATATAATGAAGTACCCACAATTTGCACCAAACTGATATCTAAAGCAATTAAACTACCCGAAGAGCAGCATGACAAGGCTAGAGACACATTAGTGGGCAAATGGATTGGCGTAGTTAGGACTAATGAATATGGTAAATGTGTCCCACTTCGGTAGAAGTTTGGGGAGAATAGCTTGTGTGTGAAAGTTGCTTATGCTAGTGTATGATGAATGCTTATGGATGGGGAAGAGGATCCCCATAGACCCAATGTTGATCTGGAGGATCACGACACTACCCTACCAAGGACGGAACTTGGCAAAAGATTTCATTGGAAAGGATCAGGACCGCACCATAACTGAAAGTATGAAGAAAAAGTTAGGATTGACAAAAGGGAAGTTCGAGTATGACATCAATTCGATCAATGACCAAGGGGTTCACTTCGTAGCACACATATTGGTTGGGAAGATTATGAGAAAGTGTCAGGCTAATGAAGTCCCTGCCTCAGTGATTTCATTAGTTGTGTAGGGTGCTAACAGGGTTCAGTACAACTGGGGTGATTACTTGTGCAAAGAATTTCTAAATGATTTCCGCAAAGTTGAGGAGATACGTACCACATTTCGGTTAATTTTGATTATTGCAATGTTAGCATGGAGAGAGTTGAAGGATTCAGAGTTCCCCCTGGTAGCATCAAATGTCTGTGAAGACATGTCGTATGCCTCACTATGGTTTACCACCCAACCATCACGAGAATTGGAGAAAAATATGTTCTTTGTATTGTATCATATTGATTTGCATATGTTAGTGAACCATCACCCTCGCCTATCGCCGAGCCTATACAAATAGTATAGCATTGCTGCAAAGTTCAAGGCCGATTTTCACAGAGTGTATATACAGACTCACAGGGATACAAGCAAGAAATGGCATCCCCTCCCATATCTGGTTACAGAGGATGATCTTTTAGAGCACACACAATAGTGGCCTGAAGAATGGATGACTACATTGGAAACACAACTAGAAGAAAGTGTGGCAGAGGAGGATACAGTGCAACATGCCAAAGCAAGGGGAAAAGATAAAGACAAGGATGAGAAGGAATTATAAGAAGAGGAGCTACATGATGAGGGTCACTAAGATCCTCCAAAATCGCAGAACATAGAATCAGAAAAGATAGAGATAGATCTCGCTGTCACAGAAAAAAGGAAGGCAGAGGGAAAAGTTGCCTCAAAGAGCAAGAAGAAGTAGAAGGCCAATAAGACAAATGGTGGCATGCCAATGGTCCTTACTGAAAGAGGCTTAGATCAAATCGGGGACATGATACATGAATAAACAACAAAATCTTGGAGCAAGTTAGAATATCGCTATGACACACTTCTGATCAACGTCGAAGAGTGGATTGCAGAATTGAAGACACTAGCACAGACGATCAAACAACCAACACAGATAGAGGAAAGGGTTGGAGTAGAAAGGTAGATAGAGCCTACGCTTGCAGCGAGGTTAGCACAAATACCTATAGGAGCCCTACAGTTTGACTCCACTAAACTAAAACAGTAGGATAAGGAATGGAAGCATGTCAATATGAACATCGCAGTAGTGTCGTTACAAAGATTACACAAGTTGCACTTATAAATTATAGAAGAGTTGAGGCTGTGTGAAAATCACACCTCGTAACTAAATATTTAAGTTGAAAAAGAGTGAGTTGTGCTTTGGAAGAAACTCAAGCAAGTGATCCAAGAAAGGGATCAAGTAGCACACCAAAACCAAAAGATCAAGGAGGTAGAGGAAGCAATGTGTAGATAAATTATGGACGTTGATGTTGAACATGTCACAAAAGCACTATTAGAGGAGGTGCACAGTGAAGAAAAGAAGATCACCAAAATTTTGCAATAGTTCAATGACGCATACAATAGCATTGCAGCAAAAATCAAAGGCAAAGCAACTGAGTGAATCAGGACGAGTCACATGTGAGTGTTGGGGGCCTATTGGGTGCAACCCAACTTGGCCTAGTTTCTCGCAAGAACACTGCATTTTGTGGAGCAGAGTGCAAAGTGGACCACGCAGCGGGGCAGTTTTTGATATACCGCATGGTATAAGGGCTTCGGGATAGGGCGAAGCCCCTTCCTTTTGTAATTTTATAAAATATCAATGGTTTTTGGACCATGGTTGCTTGTATTAGGGAGTCCATGGTATATGAACCATGGTATCGTAATGATGTACCCTCGATGTAATAGTATATATAGGTTCAATAATAAAGAATGAAATGGTATGGTAATCTTTGACTGAATTGAATGGTTGTATCATTGTGATCTTTGGTTTTGTGGCGAAGGGAAGGCTCTGCAGCTAAGTGTGTAGAGGCCTAAGTCTGCATCTCAGTGCGCAAACAGCTTGTAGCTTAGTGCATAGGTTAAGAACTATTTGTTGTACAATATTCATTATTATAAGAAACAGTTCTTGTGGACGTAGTCCCACATTGGAATGAACCATGGTAAAATTGGTGTCTTCATGTGTATATTTTCTTATTATCTGTCGTAGAGTAGCAATTTATTACAGTTGCTTTTTATTACAGCGCAGTGATGATTATGGCTTTATATGATATGTTTATGTGATTAAATGAATGCGGCGAAATTATTTATGAATATTAAGTGTAAGAAAACATAATAATACGACATCTCCACATCCCTCAAGGCTACAAAAACCTGGTTGTGCATCCTCCCATAGTCACTTCAGGTGAGACTTTGATCTGCTTGCAAGTCATTTCCGAAAGGGCCATTGATTCAGGGTTTTGTTGGTGTGCAGTATAGATTGAACCTAGGTCAACCCAAATCATAACCAACACTTGGCAGAAGTTTCTAAAATAGTTCAAGTGCCTCCTTTAGGATAATAACCAGCCTAGATCCATCTTCACTCCAGATCTATCAAGCATTGAGAGAGATCAAATCTCTCAAGGTGGAAACATCATTTTTGAGTGCAAAACTCGAAAGGTTTGCACCTCGAGAGATTTGATCCCTCTCAGTGCTTGATAGATCTGGAGTTAAGATGGATCTAGGCTACTTTCAGTCGCGTGCAGCCAAGGAAAATCTATCGAAGATATGATTAATTTTATCAATAATATGTAAATACATGTAATATTAATATAATCATTTTAAATATGCTAAATATGTCTAAGATTAATATGATCATTTTCATTTAAATTTTTTTAGTTAACTCAGTTTTTTGAGATGATAAATATTGTTAATAACTTTAATGATGAAAAATGATGAAATAACATTTTTGAATGCAAATGACAATGTAATAGTGTTGAATGATAGAAAATGTGAATAATAAGAATGTAGTCAATTACAAGTAGTCTTCATTGTGATCAATCTCAAATTAGTTTCTTCTATTATTCTTATCATCGCCCTTGTTAGTTTGCCATCTTTTCATATTGATTATATGAAAAGGACAATTGAAATTCTAAACCATTTAAATATTTAGCTTGAGTTGTTGTAGTAAACATCATACCTTGTCTCTCTTGCTCTCCAATATTAATAAGTTGAATTACTATAACACAAAAATCAATGTACACTACCAATAATTTTTTGTACTTACACTAAAATCAATGCACACTGTTAATCCAACCACTTTAAAATTAATGTACCATCATACATCTAATTACATCAAATCATAAATCAGCATCTACACTGAAATGAATGCAGTTGATGCAAGCAATAAAATAAGATTAGAAAATAAATTCAACACTGAAATCAATGCATCTAATGCAAGCAATCAAATAGGATTATAAACTAAGATCTATACTCAAATCAATGCATCTAGTGCAGCTAAGCAAATAGGATTAGAAACCAACATCTACACTAAAATCAATGCATTTAGTGCAAGCATTCAAATAGGATTAGAAATCACCATCTACACTGAAATTAATGCATTTAGTGCAAGCAACCAAATAGGATTAGAAATCATTTACATTGAAGTCAATGCATCTAGTGCAATAAATAAAATATAATTAGAAAATCAACATCTATATTGAAATCAATGCAATTAGTGCAAGCAATCAAATAGGATTAGAAATCACCATCTACACTAAAATCTATGCATTTAGTGCAAGCAATCAAATATGATTATAAATCATCTACATTGAAATCAATGCATCTAGTGCAAGCAATCACATAGCATTAGAAATCAATGTCTACACTAAAATCAATGCATCTAGTGTAAGCAATCAAATAGGATTAGAAATCGCCATGTACACTGAAATCAATGCATCTAGTGCAAGAAATCTTCTTCCCTCTCTCCCCCCTCCACATAATTTGGATAATCTGGATCATCTACTCCAAAAAACTACCACAGAGCTTAAATTCGAACATCAGTTTTATTTATTTACCATACCTCCAATTTATTTATATTTTTATTTATTTGCCATACCTCTTTTTTTAGTGTTTGTAAACTTCTTTATATTTTAAATTTATATTATGTTTATATACATAATAATAATTAGACCGATTTTTAAATACCAAGGAGATTAGATTAAAAATGTTAAATGTTAAACATTACATGTTAAATGTTTACATTTATATTTACATG